>SJYV01031116.1:434420-468664 GCA_006410875.1 Neotragus pygmaeus | reverse complement strand
ACTGTGAAGAAGGCTGAGCGCCAAAGAATTGATGCTTTTGAACCGTGCTGTTGGAAAAGACTCTTGAGAGTCCCTTGGACTGCAAGGAGATCCAAACAGTCCATTCTAAAGGAGATCAACCCTGGGATTTCTTTGGAAGAAATGATGCTAGAGCTGAAACTCCTGTACTTTGGCCACCTCATGCGAAGAGTCGACTCACTGGGAAAGACTCTGATGGTGGGAGGGATTGGGGGCAGGAGGAGAAGGGGAAGACAGAGGATGAGATGGCTGGATGGCATCATGGACTCGATGGACGTGAGTCTGAGTGAACTCCGGGAGATGGTGATGGACAGGGAGGCCTGGCGTGCTGCGATTCATGGGGTCACAAAGAGGCGGACACAACTGAGCGACTGAACTGACCTGAACTGAGGCGACTGAACAACAACAAAAATGGAAAATAAAGGAGCTAGAAGACTCAAGTTCCTGTTTGGTTAAAAATACATATAAAATTATGAATAAAGAGGTGTGTGTGTGTGTGTTAGTTGCTCAGTCATGTCCAATTCTTTGCGACTCCAAGGACTGTAGCCCACCAGGCTCCTTTGTCCATGGGATTCTCCAAGCAAGAGTACTGGAGTGGGTTGTCATTTCCTTCTTCAGTGAATAAAGAGGTACATAATACCATACCAATATTATTCCCATTTAACTGGAAAACTAATTGAAATAAAAGGAATTAAGAAAACTGTCAAAGGCTATACCATTTACAGTTGGCAGAAATTAGATAGGTCTGACTGCAGTGTCTGATATCCTAAGACACGCAGAAAAAAAAAACCTCAACCAACAAATATCATCAAAGAGTAAATGGTTGATTAGCTAATATATGGAAGTATATTAAATGTTACTTGATCTCACAAATAATTAAAGAAATATAAACTAAAATAATAATGGACTATTATGTTGTATGCGATTCAAAGCAAAACAATAAATTATTAATTTAATAAATTAAATTATCATCAGAAATTGTCAATATTGAGTATAAATTCCTTTTTTATAATGTAAGAGAAAACAAATCAATGTTTAAGAACAATAAAACTAAGGTAAGTGTGACAGAAAGGAATGCATAGGTAAAAAATATGCAAATAATTAGTAATTGTACATTGCTAAGTCACTTCAGTCGTGTCTGACTCTGTGTGACCCCATAGACGGCAGCCCACCAGGCTCCTTCATCCCTGGGATCCTCCAGGCAAGAGCACTGGAGTGGGTTGCCATTTCCTTCTCCAATGCATGAAAAGTGAAAAGTGAATGTGAAAAGTGAAAGTGAAGTCACTCAGTCATGTCCGACTTAGTGACCCCATGGACAGCAGCCTTCCAGGTTCCTCCATAGGCAAGTGCTATTTTGACATTTTCTAGCCTTGGGTAGCATCCTACATTTTTTTCTTCTTTTTTTTCTTCTTTCCCTTTTTCTTCATTTCTTTTCACATTTCTTTCTTGAGAGGGAGTAGACAGTGGGGAGAGAACACTAGTTGTCTTTTACTACAATGTTTTCCTAAACACTGCTTTTGGCTCATGCTCAGGATCTTTGGATCAATTTCTAATGCACATATCCTCAATGATCTTTCATGTCAAGAGCCAATTGAGATGACATCTATCAATGCCCAGCATAAACACTGTCATCCCAGTGAGCTTCAGCCTGTCTGAACAGATGGGGCTTGGATCTCTGGACTCATTATTTACCTTCCCAGCTCTTCCTCTCCTCTGGCAAAGTGCTTGGACCCAGTTACACATAAAGCCAAATGGCTTGTATTTTTGTTCACAGATTGTACATTGCCCTTTTCTTCCTCTTGGCACCCCTAGCCATTTGTCATCTTTATAGAACTGATTCAAGAAGATTTGTGTGACTAATCCACATCCCTAAATAATCTGCTATGGTGTTAATCCCTGGCAATGCTGAATTTCATCTGGAATTGATGAGAAAGAAGAGTGCTGTTGGCTTTAAATCCATGTCAAGTAACCCTAATTCCATCCTACCTGACTGAAACAAACCAAAATATTGATTTTTGGGTTTCTGTGATGACTTTGGTCAAAGAGGGAAAGAGTAGTTGAATCAAAGTATTGAACATATCATGACATGGACAGAGTAGACATAAATTGCCAATCCCACAAAGTGATTGAAAAGTATAATTTGGGGGGGTTAGAACTAATAATCACTAATTGTCCTTGTTTATTCCTTTCATCATTATTAAACTATCAGATTTTTNAAGTATTGAACATATCATGACATGGACAGAGTAGACATAAATTGCCAATCCCACAAAGTGATTGAAAAGTATAATTTGGGGGGGTTAGAACTAATAATCACTAATTGTCCTTGTTTATTCCTTTCATCATTATTAAACTATCAGATTTTTTTAAGAAGAAATTTTACTTTATTTCTCTCACTCTTGAAGTCAATGCAATACCACTCTCTTTGAAGTTAAAAATCGAATACCGAGAGCTCCAAGTAATTAATATAAGTGTTCTTAGAATAAAGATGTGAGGGTACAAGAGAGGCTGATTATTTTTATGACAATGTTGTGATATTTTACCTAACATGCTTGACATTTATGCTAAAAATTGGGACTGCAATCTTAAGGAATCTTATACTCTACAAGTTACAAATTGGTGACATTCACGTTGGATTCAGCTTTCAAATGTTTTTGTCTACTATTAATTAAAACGAAATAGTTACCATGATAAAAACCTGTGAAAATTTAAATAGAATTCAAAACATTCTGCCATGGAAACAATCAACCACGTTTGATCCATGTTAATATAGGATTTCTTCTAAGTTTCCAAGCTCATAGTATATTTTTAAATTAATCAAAGAAGTTATTTTTCTCTTAATACCAGCTTTTAGATTTTTGAAAAATTTTCTTCTCTATTTTTTCCATTATATTAATATGAAAAATTTCCCTCTAAGTTTCATCTTCAAACTTATTTCCATTTACTGTGAATGTCTAATTCCTTAGGATAAATACCAAATTCCTTTATTTTTCATCATTTCCTAAAAATGTGGGCACTTAAGGCTATACATTTTTCAATGTGAATTACTCTTTCTGTATCATATGTTTTGATATAAGACATTCTGGTTTTTGCTTTGTAGATAATTTTAATTTCACTTCTGTGTTTTCCTTGTTAATCTAAGTTATTTACTGTTGTTGTTGTTTAATTGCTATGTCATATCCCAGTCTTTTGCAATCCCATGGACTGTAGCCCACCAGGCTTCTCTGTCCATGGGATTTTTCCAGGAAAGAATACTGGAGTAGGTTGCCATTTCTTCCTCCAGAGGATCTTCCTGACCCAGGGATGTCTCAAACCTGAGTCTCCTGTATTGGTAGATGGATTCTTTAACACTGAGCCACCATGGAAGCCTATGTTATCTATTGGTATCTTCAAAGTGGCTAAAAATTTTAGTTATAATTTGATTAGCTCACAATCAGAAAATCCACCCTTTAAAATTCAAGATTAAAAAAAAAGTTTAGGACATTTTTATACAGATACACATTAAATAAAATTCTAGATTAGATGAAATTAGAATTAAATAAAATTCTTTATTAGATGGCTATATTTTAGGTGTTCATTAAGTCAAGCTTATTGATCACATCATGAAAGTCTTCACAGTCTTTACTTCTAAAGATTTTGTCTGAATCATTTCAGTTCTGGAGAGGTATTTTGACATCTTCAGTTATAAATCATGATTTTACCTTTCTTCCACTTTATTCTTATATTTATTTCATATTTGTTCAATTTGTGTTCTAAAATAACTCTTTATCTTCTATCACATGCACATTGCAGCTAATGGCATTGTGCCCTTAAACCAAAGTACGGCTAATTTTAGCTACTCTACCACACTGCTGCTCCTCTGCTGCTGTTGTTTAGTTGCTAAGTCATGTCTGACCCTTTTGTGAGCCAATGGAGTGTAGCCCATCAGGCTCCTCTGTCCATGGGGATTCTCAGGTGAAAATACTGGAGTGGGTTGCCATTTCCTTCTCCAGGGAATCTTCCCAACTCAGAGATCAAACCTGTGTCTCCTAACTTGTTAGGTGAGTTCTTTAACACAGAGCCACTGGGAAAAACACTTACTCTACTCAAAGCTAAGAATATAAGAATACAACTACCATACCATCATAACCTCTCCCCTTACAGATGAAGTAACAAGAACACCTTACTTCTTCTCTTTTCAGTTCAGTTCAGTTCAGTTCAGTCACTCACTCATGTTCGACTTTTTGCGACACCATGAATTGCAGCACGTCAGGCCTCTCTGTCCATCACCAACTCCCGGGGTTCACTCAGATTAACATCCATCAAGTCAGTGATGCCATCCAGCCATCTCATCCTCTGTTGTCCCCTTCTCCTCCTGCCCCCAGTCCCTCCCAGCATCAGAGTCTTTTCCAATGAGTCAACTCTTCACATGAGGTGGCCAAAGTCCTGGAGTTTCAGCTTTAGCATCATTCCTTCCAAAGAAATCCCAGGGTTGATCTCCTTCAGAATGGACTGGTTGGATCTCCTTGCAGTCCAAGGGACTCTCAAGAGTCTTCTCCAACACCACAGTTCAAAAGCATCAATTCTTCGGTGCTCAGCTTTCTTCACAGTCCAACTCTCACATCCATACATGACCACAGGAAAAACCATAGCCTTGACTAGATGGACCTTAGTTCAGTTCAGTCGCTCAGTCGTGTCCGACTCTTTGCGACCCCATGAANAAAGTGAAAGAGGAGATTGAAAAGTGGGCTTAAAACTCAACACTCACAAAGATCATGGCATCTGGTCCCATCACTTCATGGCAAACAGATGGGGAATCAATGGAAACAGTGACAGACTTTATTTTCATGGGCTCCAAAATCACTGCAGATGGTGACTGCAGCCATGAAATCAAAAGACGTTTACTCCTGGGAAGAAAAGCTACTACAAACCTAGTTCAGTTCAGTTCAGTCACTCAGTCGTGTCCGACTCTTTGTGACCCAATGAATCGCAGCACACCAGGCCACCCTGTCCATCACCACCTCCTGGAGTTCACTCAGTCTAACGTCCACCGAGTCAGTGATGCCATCCAGCGATCTCATCCTCTGTCATCCCCTTTTCCTCCTGCCCCCAATCCCTCCCAGCATTAGAGTCTTTTCCAATGNAGCATCAATTCTTCGGTGCTCAGCTTTCTTCACAGTCCAACTCTCACATCCATACATGACCACAGGAAAAACCATAGCCTTGACTAGATGGACCTTAGTTGGCAAAGTAATGTCTCTGCTTTTGAATATACTATCTAGGTTGGTCATAACTTTTCTTCCAAGGAGTAAGCGTCTTCTAATTTCACGGTGGCAGTCACCATCTGCAGTGATTTTGGAGCCCAAGAAATAAAGTCTGACCCTGTGTCCACTGTTTCCCCATCTATTTGCCATGAAGTGATGGGACAGATGCCATGATCTTTGTTTTCTGAATGTTGAGCTTCAATCCAACTTTTTCACTCTCCTCTTTCACTTTCATCAAGAGGCTTTTTAGTTCCTCTTCACTTTCTGCCATAAGGGTGGTGTCATCTGCATATCTGAGGTTATTGATATTTCTCTCGGCAATCTCGATTCCAGCTTGTACTTCTTCCAGTCCAGAGTTTCTCATGATGTACTCTGCATATAAGTTAAATAAACAGGGTGACAGTATACAGCCTTGACATACTCCTTTTCCTATTTGGAACCAGTCTGTTGTTCCATGTCCATTTCTAACTGTTGCTTCCTGACCTGCATACAGATGTCTCAAGAGGCAGGTTAGGTGGTCTGATATTCTCATCTCTTTCAGAATTTTCCACAGCTTATTGGGATCCACACAGTCAATATCACAGTAATCCAAGTCTTCTCTCTTAGCTGCTCTTATTCCAACTCTTATTGACATGCTATTACTCTTGTTTCTGTACTATTATTAAAATTTATCTTGAATATGCTTCCTGTATTTCAGGAAGTTTATTTAACATTGCATTTATTTTCTCAAATGTTCTGTCACTATTTAGTTTAAATAGGTGAAAGGTTTATAAGAACTGTCTGAAGAGAAACCAGAGTATGTCACTGTTTATTTAACTTTTAGTTTTACTGCTTATCACTTGTTTCCTCTAAATTCATTTTTCCCAAGCTGAATTCCAAGCTTTCTCTCTGTCTCTCTCTCTCTTTTTTTTAAATGGGTCAAGTTCTTCATAGTTTTTCTCAAGTGTGGTATAAGTGTAGTGACCCTATTCATCTCTGTTTTCCTAGGAATTCTTACTTGTTTGGTAGAAGTAGTGATAGTGCCATCTTTCACTTTCAGTTGGGATGATAAACTACATCTAGTTCAGCTTTCCTAACAAGTCTTATTTATGCCTGTTATTATGGAATAATTAATAATGACACCTTTCACTCTCAATTGGAATGCTAAATTACCTATTACTGTATGTACGGGAACATACATTCTGAATTCTAGAGTATCTCTATATATCTTACTCATATATTAATATCTTGGTCAGATATATGTTTCTAAGGTTTTAATTCTTATTTCTCACTCATTTAGATGTATTATTCTACCATCTTCTAGCTTATTTTTACTTTTGCAAGCAGTTTAATCTTTCTGTTTGAAATGTTAAGAGCTTTTATCTTTAAATTTAGAAATTTTAATGCCTAGGTACATGTCCTTTTTATCACTTATACCAAGAATTCAGTGCATCTTTTAAAATGATAAAATCTGGTACTTCTTTAGCCTGGGGATATTTGTGTTGAATAATTGTTAAACTAGTATAACCCTTACATCTCTTCCTTTCTCTCTTTTTTTTGGAAGTTCTATTATTGGCATGTATATCCTGGATCTATCCTCAGGACCTCTCTTCCATCCATATCTCCACTTTAAAATATTTGCTTTGAGCTTTTCTTTCGTTCTTCTATCTGATCTTCTAGGATGCTAATTCAGGTCTCAACAAAGGTCGTACTTTCTTCATTTTACTTATGAAATTTTTAGTCGGAAATCATGCTTTAAAGGTGAAAATTTTATTTCTGAAAACTAACTTCTGTTTTTAATCTGAATATTCTTATGTTTCTATTATTCTTCTATTTATGATGACATTTTTCTCATACAGCAAGTATATTTTGTTAGCCAGCTGATCTTTTGGTGTCCTCTCTCTGCAGGTATGGGACTATCCCTTTAATATGTTATGATTTTTCTGTCAGCTTATTAGAGACAAGTTCTGAAATTCCCTAACTAGCAACCAGCTCACAAATTATGGGAGAAGAAACATTTTCTAACCCTGTGAGCTAGCAGTATTCTGAAGAAAACCTGAACTGATGGTGCTCTGAATGGTCAATGGACAGAATTCTTTAAAATCCTCCTAAATTTTAAACTTCAAAAGTTTTTCATCTTCACCCTCCCCCCAAAAAAACACCTCACTTCCCTAGACTACTGACACTATAGGAAGGATGCCCAGAAGAGAGACAAGTAAACAGGTTTATCTTGAAAGGGAGAGCTCTATCTCACTTTTTGTTCCAGGTAAATGATAAGAAGCAGAAAAGAAAATATATGTGGCCATACCAACTATAATGGCGTCGGTCATCAAACTACATCTAATCAATGAGATTAGTGATACTCGTCCTTCAAGATTAGTCAGAAAGAGTCAAGACAATGAAGACACTATCCTTGGAACTGAGAGAAACACCAGATCCTTCTTTTCCTCTAAAGACCTATATTAGGTTCCACAAGTAATGAGGGAGGTGAAAAAAATAGATAAAACATTTTTTTCCCCATTAGACAGCTCAGTGACTAATGGAGAAAAAAAAATGAGGCTGGTAGTCAGGACAAATAGAAATATCACGTAAATTTCCTCAAGACGATATAAAACCCAGAGAAGAATATTGTGAACGCTGTGAAGTTTCTTGATAATATCCCAATGGAGGTAATATTATAGTAGACTCTCAAAGGCACCTTGAAAAATTAGCAGTTTTCTAGATGCAAGAAAATTTACCTAATGCAGAGGATCAAGCTGTCTACATTCATCAAGATATGAAATCAGAAAAATTCGTTGTATTAACTAGAGTTTCAGATCCAAGTATACAGCATTGAGAGATTAGGCTAAAAGAACAATAAAAATCAGAAAATGAAAGTCATAAGAAGTCATATAATGCTGTTTGAGCTTTGTCCTAACTGCAATGAGGTGAAAGTGGTAAATCTGACATTTTAATTTGGATGGGAAAGACTACTCCAACAGGTCTTAAGAGAAGGTAACAATTTCAGGAAGTCATAAAGTATTGAAAGAGCAAAATACAATGAAAATTTATTATAATGTATCATAAATTGCCACAGTACTGCCATCTATGTAGTACTAGTGACTTACTGATATAAAAATTAGCAATTGAGGTTACAAGTTCAAATCAAAGTTTTTAAGTCACAGCTTATAGACTTGATATCAGACAAAGTTATATACAAATTTTAAGCTTTGATTGGGGCACCGCAAAATTGAGTATTTCTGCTATCAACAAAGATTTGCCATTACAGTAATGTCACCAAATTGGAAAGCACAAGAAAAACGTAAATTGATGGTAATCAGAACATCAAAGCATCTAAGGTGGAAAATCAAAGGAAAATTACTTTTTATGTTTTATTTCAATAACAATGCAACTTTATTTTTTATTCAAAACTGTATTTTACTGTAACAGTTACAGTAGTCTTTTCTCTTAAAATGATGGTTTTGATAATTGAAGGCAATATCTAAGGATTAGTGAAAATTTATAATTCAGGATAAATTTATCCAATTTTCATGAATCAATGGTAAAAATATTGATGATGGTGGGCACATGTACGCTATAAGGATGAAAAGTAATTTCAATTAATTAGCATTTGATTTGGGTGTGATTTTCTTTTCTCTATCATTTGTTTTTCTTATTTCCACCATATGTTTATTATCTTATAAATAAATTGTCTTTAGTAAACTTTAATTAGCTGATATTTGTAAAGCTGTCTAAGGATGAGATTTGTATAATTGCTAAGAGTTTTTTTTTTAATTACTAAGCATCAATATTTTCTCTGTGTCCTTGCTGAATATAAAGAACATTAATTTTTAAACCTTCAGTAGAATCTTTCATTTGACATAGCTTTATAGAAAGAATTAGGGGGCTCTGAATGTCTAAAGAAACAGTCTTAAGGAATTAGTTTCTAGCTTACAAAACTATTTACAGAGTTCAGATACATGTCTAAAAAACTTCAAGACCCTGAAAAAATCATGCTCTAGTCACCAAGTCACTGTCCTCAATATTAGGACAAACACCAGCATTCAAGAAAGGACGTTCCATGGTTTTCATGAGAAAATACACAAATGATTGAGAACTGACAAATTTGGTCATGGATAAAAGTAGCAGCTGGTAAAGTCAGAGGTGGCTAGTGTTTGTTACTCTCATAACATAACTGCTAGTTTATACAGAAAATAAGTTGTGAATTATCCCTCAACTCTGTTCCCCTGCTGGCACAGATAGTAAAGAATCTGTCTACAAAGCAGAACAACTAGGTTTGATTCCTGGGTCCAAAAGATCCCCTGGAGAAGGGAATGGCAACTCACTCCAGTATTCCTACCTGGAAAATTCCATGCACAGAGGAGCCTGGCAGGCTACAGTTCATCAGGTTGCAAAGAACGAGAAAACTGAGCAACTAACATACTTCTGTCCCTTGTATGGATATTTATTAGATTACTACTTATCCATAAATAAATAGTAAAGTGATGGAAGTAAAGTCTGATGCTGTAAAGAGGAATAAATAGTGCATAGGAACCTGAAATGTTAGGTCCATGAATCAAGGCAAATTGGAAATGGTCAAACAGGAGATGGCAAGAGTGAATATCAACATTTTAGGAATCAGCAAACTAAAATGGACTGGAATGGGTGAATTTAACACAGATGACCATTATACCTGCTACTGTGGGCAAGAATCCCTTAGAAGAAATGGAGAAGCCATCATGGTCAACAACAGAGTCCAAAATGCAGTACTTGGAGGCAACCTCAAAAACAACAGATTGATTTCTGTTTGTTCCCAAGGCAAACCATTTAATATCACAGTAATCCAAGTTTATACTCTGACCAGTAATGCTGAAGAAGCTGAAGATGAATGGTCCTATGAAGACCTACTAGACCTTCTAGAACTCACATCCAAAAAAGATGTCTTTTTCATTATAGGGGACTGGAATGCAAAAGTAGGAAGTCAAGAAATACCTGGAGTAACAGGCAAATTTGCTCTTGGAGTACAGAATGAAGCAGGGCAAAGGCTAACAGACTTTTGCCAAGAGAACACACTGGTCATAGCAAACACCCTCTTCCAACAACACAAGACAAGACACTACATATGGACATCACCAGATGGTCAATATGGAAATCAGGTTGATTATAGTCTTTGCAGCCAAAAATGGAGAATTTCTATACAATCAACAAAAACAAGACCAAGAGCTGACTGTGGCACAGACTATGAACTCCTTATGGGCAAATTCAGACTTCAATTGAAGAAAGTAGCGAAAACCACTAGACCGTTGAGGTGTGACCTAAATCAAATCCCTTACAATTATACAGTGGAAGTGACAAATAGATTCAAGGGATTAGATCTATTAGACAGAGTGACTGAAGAACTATGAATGGAGGTTCATGACATTGTACACGAGGCAGGGATCAAGATCATCCTCAAGGAAAAGAAATACAAAAAGGTAAAATGGTTGTCCGAGGAGGCCTTACAAAGAGCTGTGAATAGAAGAGAAGCGAAAGGCAAAGGAAAAAAGGAAAGATATACCATTTAAACGCAGAGTTCCAAAGAATAGCAATGAGACATAAGAAAGCTTTCCTCAGCAATCAATGCAAAGAAATAGAGGAAAACAACTGAATGGGAAAGACTAGAGATCTCTTCAAGAAAATTCAGTCCTACTGCTGGGCATACACACTGAGGAAACCAGAATTGAAAGAGACACATGTACCCCAATGTTCATTTCAGCACCGTTTATAATAGCCAGGACATTGAAACAACCTAAATGTCCATCAGCAGATGAATGGATAAGAAAGTTGTGGTACATATACACAATGGAGTATTACTCAGCCATTAAAAAGAATGCATTTGAATCAGTTCTAATGAGATGGATGAAACTGGAGCTGATTATACAGAGTGAAGTAAGCCAGAAAGAAAAACACCAATACAGTATACTAACACATATATATGGAATTTAGAAACATAGTAATGATAACCTTGTATGCGAGACAGCAAAAGAGACACAGATGTATAGAATGGACTTTTGGACTCTTAGGGAGAGGGAGAAGGTGGGATGATGTGGGAGAATGGCATTTAAACATGTATACTATCATGTAAGAAATGAATCACCAGTCTATGTTCTACACAGGATACAGGATGCTTGGGGCTGGTGCACGGGATGTTCCAGAGAGATGATATGGGGTAGGAGGTGGGAGGGGGGTTCAGGATTGGTAACTTATGTACACACGTGATGGATTCATGTCAATGTATGGCAAAACCAATACAGTATTGTAAAGTAAAATAAACTAAAATATTAAAAAAAAAAGAAAATTCAAAATGCCAAGCAAATATTTCATGCAAAGATGGGCACAATAAAGGACAGAAATGGTATGGATCTAACAGAAACAGAAGATATTAAGAAGACGTGGCAAGAATACACAGAGGAGCTATGCAAAAAAGATCTTCATGATCCAGATAATCATGATGGTGTAATCACTCACCTAGACCAAGCATCCTGGAATGTGAAGTCAAGCGGGCCTTAGGAAGCATGACTATGAACAAAGCTAGTGGAGGTGGAATTCCAATTGAGCTATTTCAAATCTTAAAAGATGATGCTATGAAAGTGCTGCACTCAATATGCCAGGAAATTTGGAAAATTCAGTAGCGACCACAAGACTGGAAAAGGTCAGTTTTCATCCAATCCCAAAGAAAGGCAATGCCAAAGAATGCTCAAACTACCACACAATTGCACTTATCTCATACACTAGCAAAGTAATGCTCAAAATTCTCCAGGCCAGACTTCAACAGCACATGAATCATGAAATTCCAAATGTTCAAGCTGGTTTTAGAAAAGGCAGAGGAACCAGAGATCAGATTGTCAACATCCGGTGTCATCAGGACTTCCCTGGTGCCTCAGACAGTAAAGCGTCTGTCTACAATGTGGGAGACCCGGGTTCAATCCCTGGGTCAGGAAGATCTCCTGGAGAAGGAAATGGCAATCCACTGTAGTACTATTGCCTGGAAAATCCCTTGGACAAAGGAGCCTGGTAGGCTACAGTCCATGGGGTTGCAAACAGTCGGACATGACTGAGCAACTTCACTTTCACAGGATCATCAAAAAAGCAAGAGAGTTCCAAAAAAACATTTAAGCAGGTGTAGCCTGCTTTATTGGCTACACCAAAGCCTTTGACTGTGTGGACCACAACAAACTCTGGAAAATTCTTCAAGAGATGGGAATACCAGACCACCTGACCTGCCTCTTGAGAAATCTGTATGCAGGTCAAGAAGCAATGGTTAGAACTTGGCATGAAAAAACAGACTAGTTTCATATAGGGAAAGAAGTATGTCAAGGCTATATATTGTCACCCTGCTTACTATGCAGAGTACATCATGAGAAATGCTGGGCTGGAGGAAGCACAAGCTGGAATAAAGATGCTGGGAGAAATATCAATAACCTCAGATAGGCAGATGATACCACCCTATGGCAGAAAACAAAGAAAAACTGAAGAGCCTCTTGATGAAAGAGAAAGAGGAGAGTGGAAAAGTTGGCTTAAAGCTCAACATTTAGAAAACTAAGATCATGGCATCTGGTCTTATCACTTCATGGCAAATAGATGGGGAAACAGTCACAGACTTTATTTTGGGGAGGCTCCAAAATCACTGCAGAAGGTGATTGCAGTCATGAAATTAAAAGATGCTTGCTCCTTGGAAGAAAAGTTATGACAAACCAAGATAGCATATTAAAAAGCAGAGGCATTACTTTGCCAACAAAGGTCTGTCTATCAAAGCTATGGTTTTTCCAGTAGTCATGTATGTATGTGAGAGTTGGACTATAAAGAAAGCTGAGTGCCAAAGAATTGATGCTTTTGAACTGTGGTGTCATAGAGGACTCTTGAGAGTCCCTTGGACTGCAAGGAGATCCAACCAGTCTATCCTAAAGGAGATCGGACCTGAATATTCATTGGAAGGACTGATGCTGAAGCTGAAACTGCAAATCTTTGGTCAGCTGACACGAAGAACTGACTCACTAGAAAAGTCCCTGATGCTGGGAAAAATTGAAGGCAGGAAGAGAAGGGGACAACAAAGGATAAGATGGTTGAATGGCATCACTGACTCAATGGACATGAGTTTGAGTAAACTCCAGGAGTTGGTGATGGGCAGGTAGGCCTGGCGTGCTGCAGTCTATGGGGTCACAAAGAGTCAGACATGACTGAGTGACTGGACTGAACTGAACTGAACTGGGCTCCTCTTGTGGTTCAGTTGATAAAGAATACGCTTACAATGCGGGAGACCTGGGTTCAATCCCTGGTTTAGGAAGATGCCCTAGAGAATGGAAAGGCTACCCACTCCAGTGTTCTCGCCTGGAGAATTCCACGGACTGTATAGTCCATGGGGTTGCAAAGAGTCAGACATGACTGAGCGACTTTACATAAAGTTAGTTTAGAATGGATTAATACAATGTTTCCCAGACCTGAAGAATCCCCAGTTCTATGTTGTCTAGGCATTTCAATCAATTTAAGTGGTTTTGATAAGGACATGGATAAATTCCTGAGAGAAGGAATCCATCTAATTGGCATAATACAATCAAGACATTCTTCTGAAACCAATAAAGGGGCACAGGCCAATTACAGAATCAAAAGCACGTTTATTATCTCTGAGAGGAGCAAAGAACAAGCAAAAATGGTTTAGTCAAATCACATATCTTGAATATGTTCAATTTTTCAAATAAGTCTCCCATAAATGATCATCGGGGACTCCACTCACCATCTAGTGGTTTGTAATTTGGGGAAGATGATTCAGTCCTCAGTTGGGGAACTACGATCCTGAATGCCTTCGGGCAACTAAGCCCAAAAGCAGCAAGGAGAGAACCTACACTCAGGAGCCACAGCTAGAAAGTCCATAAGCCTCAAAGAAAGATCTCGAGTGCTGCAACTAAGACTCAAGGCAGCCAAATAAATAAACACATATTAAATAAAAAATTAATTAAAAAAATAAATGATGATAATACCAATTTCCTCAGTAAAACCCTTTTTTAAAAATTTAAATTTATTTATTTTAATTGGAGGCTAATTACTTTACAACATTGTATTGGTTTTGCCATACATCAACATGAATTCACCACAGGTGTACACGTGTTCCCCATCCTGAACCTCCCTACCACCTCCCTCCCCAAACCATCTCTCTGGGTCATCCCAATGCACCAGCCCCAAGCATCCTGTATCCTGCATTGAACCTGGACTGGCAATTAGTTTCTTATATGATATTATATATGTTTTAATGCCATTCTCCCAAATCATCCTACCCTCTCCCTCTTCCACAGAGTCCAAAAGACTGTTCTATACATCTGTGTCTCTTTTGCTGTCTCACATACAGGGTTATCATTACCATCTTTCTAAATTCCATATATATGTGTTAGTATATTGTGTCGGTGTTTTTCTTTCTGGCTTACTTAAATTAAAAAAATTTTTTTTTAAATAAATAAATGATGATAACACCAATTTCATCAGTAAAACCCCTTTTTATACCGACTGTCACAAACAAAGTATCAGTTGTGAATTAGATATTGATAGCAGAAGGATGTGTTTCTTTTGCTATCTCAGGAGTACAACCCTTTATCATGTTTCTAGTTGACCAGCTCTAGACTCCAAAATCCTGACAGCATGACACTGTCTAATCATCCCTAGAACTAAAACTGACTGATACATGTTAACTATACTGAGGTGTTTTAAAGTAAATTATAGGTATTATAAAAAATGTGCTGGAAGAAATATAGGATTTTGAACAAAGGTCCCTTTAGTAAATACTTGCTGAAGTATGTGACGTTTCAAAAGTTATTCAATTACTTGCAGTCCCAATATATTCGTCTATAAGGAAGGGAATGTAGTAATACATATTTCATAGGATTATAATGAGAATTAATTGAATTTCTGAAAAGTGCTTTATAAATGGTAAAGCATTACTTCTAGGTTTAATAAAGGTCAAATGATCCTTAAGGGCAGCTGGAAGTATATTCATAGGCAGAGAAGGATGATTTTCTTAGTACTACTTTATTCCAGGGATTTTGCTAGTTGCTTTATTGAGAAGATAGAAATATATAATCTCTATAATCTTTAATGACAAAATGGAAAACCTATAAGCTCCACACTCTTTAATTCAGTCATATCTAATAAAAATCTAATGCTGATACCAGAGGCTATAACGGATCTTATTAGCAAATGTTAATGAAAATTGAGGGAGAATAAAAGATTGTGGACTCAGGTACACTGCAGGAAGCAGACTTCTGAACTCTAAAATAATTTACTCCTCATCGATAAAGATAAAATTTTGGAATGTTTGCAAGGCATTTGATTTAGTGCTATCACAAATACACACCTTATTTCTTATTAGAGTAAGATTTGTGTCAGATTTATACCTGTTCTCTATATTCTCATCATAAAATGCCTTGCTTATTTTTGAAGAATTTCCTTTAATATTAGGAACTCCAAAAGTTTAAAGGCCTTCTTATGAAATGCAACCAATAATCCTGAAGCAATTCTAGTTGTTTGTGCGGAACAAGTATAATATGATTCACAATTGTTTGCTGCCCCTCCCTGGAGGACCATTATAATTTCAAGACCAGTTGATAACAGAATTAGCCAATTAAGTGAGAATAGAAATGACTGAATTCCACTTCAAGCAGAAATTTTAAGTACCAGCATACATTTTCCCTTTGCAATTAATTCAGCAATGGATACTTTGGATAATGCACAGGGCCTAAAGGGGACGCCCCATGAAGAAGAGCCATAGACCACTCCATAATGGACACATAGCATTAGTGGTAGATGAATCTTTGCTGTTGCAGGCCACTAAGATTTTACAGTCATTTGTCACTGCAGTCTATCCTGCACTGTTCCATTCACAATCTGTAACTTCATTTGTATATAAGACATTTAAAATCCACTGTTACTTTATTAATCAGAGAACATCATATTTTGTGTTTGAATCTTTTTGCTTTAAGGCATATGGTGACTGACACTGATTATTTTGAAAAGTAATGTAAAGGAGTTTTTTTTTCTTCCACAGCAGCTCTATGTACTAAGTCATTTCAGTCATTTCCAACTCTTCACAACCCTTTGGGCAGTAACCCACCAAGCTCCTCTGTCCATGGGATTCTCCAGGCAAGAACACTGGAGTGGGTTGCCATTCCCTTCTCCAGGAGAGATTCCCTACCCAGGGATCGAATCAGTGTATCTTATGTCTCCTGCATTGGCAGGTGGGCTCTTTACCACTAGCACCTTTTTCTTCAACAGCAGCTCTACCTGAATCTAAATTAAATAGGAAGGCAGCAAGGCATTTTTCTTGTTCCCTATATAAGAAAAGTGAAGAAATATCACTGGCAATAGAAAAGTATTAATACTGCCCAGAGTGATTCCAGGCATGTAGGAGTCATTCAAACAATACTTGTCTTATAAATGGATAAAATATAATACCAATTAATTCAACTAACAGTGACAAGTAAATTGATCTTTTCCCCTGCAGTATTGGTCTGCTCTTGTTGTAAAATAATTGTATAAGAAACAACCTCAGAATTTTAGGGGCTTAGGAAATTAATAAATTTCCTTTTTCATATGTCTGTGGGACAGTTGGTATGGCTCTATTTATAACTAGAAGTCCAGTTTAGATGTGTTCTACATGTTTCACATTCTGAAACAATGGTTATTCAGTGAATTCTGTCCTCACACAGAACAATAGAAGCTCAAGAGAGTAAGTCAAACCATGCAACTATACTTTCTGCTTGCATGTCTGTGCAGATTCAATTACTCAAAACAAGGCATACTCAATCTCAGAATAATCAAACTCAGAATCAATGAAGAGGAGATATACTTTCTATCTACTCTCCTGGAAGGTACATAGCAAAGATTAAGGGCATAAATTTTTAGGATAAGGATGGTGTAAAGAGTTGGAACAAAAATACTAACTTATCCACCAAAGATGACTTATTTTTTTAATACAAATTTAAAAGCGGCAATAATAAACAACAATAACCTCCTCTACAGTACTAAATACCTCTGCTGAGAATTTTACAGCAACATTTAGATGGGTGCACCGAGGATTGCTTAAAATCAACTTATAATCAGTTGAAATTCTGAAATTGACTATTTCATGATATGAGAATATCTGCTAGGAATAAATCATATTTTTTTAAAAAAATTTAAATTCAAGAAGTATTTATGAACTTTTAAAATGTATTTTGAGTAAGGTTTTGTAATGATACGCAGTGCATACATGTGTGCTCAGTTATATCCAACTCTTTGTGACCCCTTGGATTGTAGCCCACCAGGTTCCTCTGTCCATGGAATTTGCCAGGCAAGAACACTGGAGTTGACTGCCGTTTCCTACTCCAGGGGCTCTTCGCAACCCAAGAGTTGAACCCACATCTCTTGAATTGGCAAGCAAATACTTTACCAGTGTGCCACGTGGAAAGCCATGTAACTGTAATTCGTGTGTTACTGAATACTCATGATGGTGATGGTTAATTATATGGGCAAACTTGGCTGGACCACACTACTAAGACATTTGGCCAAACACCCTGTCTGGAGGTTTCTGTGAAGGTATTTTAAAAGATGAGATTGACATTTAATTTGGTAGACTTTGAATAAAACAGATTATCCTCTAGAATGTGGGTGGGCCTCTTCAAATTAACTAAAGGTCATAAGAGAAAAAGACTGAAGTTCCCCCAGGAGGACAGAAAACTACCTCCAGACTATGTTTAGAATGAAGCTGAAACATTAAACCTTTCCTGGGTCTCCAACCTACTGGCCTGAATTGCAGATTTTTAACTTGCTAGCCCCTACAATTGTTGAGCTAATTTCTTAAAATAAGTCTCTGTCTGTCTGTCTGTCTGTCTGTCTCTCTCTCTCTATATATATATATATATATACACACACACACATATCTTATTGGTTCTGTTTCTCTGGAGAACCCTGACTAACACAATGACTAACATTACTTCTGAATGACAGAAAGGTATGAATTTAGATATAATTATGAATTTTATAAAGTTATGAATGATTAATACATATAAAAGATCTCTCATTTTCAACGTGAAGCAAAAGTAGCCACTCTTGATTAATTGATTATAGTAAGGACAGGATGAGGAATGTAGATATAGCACTATCATCAAATCTATTTTCTGCGCCAAATCCTTTAAAAATTACAGAAAAATATGTTTTAAGTATAACATGTACAGAATACAATGGAAAATAAGATAGTGTCATCAGCAGAACAGAAATTTTGAGAACCACCTGAAAACTGAATTGCAGACATATTTGACTAGCCAAAAACAAAATTAAAAAGCCATAGCCCCACAGAGTTCAAAAGACTGTTCTTTACATCTGTGTCTCTTTTGATGTCTTTCATATTGGGTCATCGTTACCATCTTTCTAAATTCCACATATATGTGTTAGTATACTGTATTGGTGTTTTTCTTTCCGACTTACTTCACTCTGTATAATAGGACTCTGTGGGAGAAGGTGAGGGTGGGATGATTTGAGAGAATAGCATTGAAACATGTATTATTATCATAAGTAAAACAGATTGCCAGCCCAGGTTCGATGCATAAGACAGGATGCTCAGGGCTGGAGCACTGGATTGACTCTGAGGGATGGGATGGGCAAGGTGGTGGGAAGGGGGTTTAAGATGGGGAACACACGTATACCCGTGGCTGATTCATGTCAATGAATGGCAAAAACCACTACAATATTGTAAAGTAATTAGCCTCCAATTAAAATAATTAATTTAAAAAATATAGCCCCCAAAATATGAAGAAAAGCTGTACTGTAAATTCAAACAATTTTGATGATTCTGAAAATGCAGAGTTAGACTGTACAGAGTCAGAGAGGCTCCTGAAGATTTTACCTAACTAGGACTAAATTTTTGGGATGCTGAGCTCTTTCTCTTTCCTTGTTCTGACTGAACAAGAAGTAGCAGGGACGTTTCTGAGGCTCTTAGGGCATCGCTGGTGATCTGAGAGAAAACCAGAGCAAAGCTTGAGCTAATTCCAACCTGCAACCTAAGTTAGGCTAAAGGGATAGGGGAAGAGTAGAAAGGAAAGAGAGAAAAGGAAAATGATCTGTGCTGTTTCCAAGTCAAGGCAAAACTTTTTATTCTGGTAATTGGTGAGAGCATGGTTTTTTCAGGTGGTGCGAGTGGTAAAGAATCATCCTGTGAGTGCAAGAGATGTAAGAGATGAGGGTTTGATCCCTGGGTTGGGATGATCCCCTGGGGGAGGAAATGGCAACCTACTCCAGTATTTTCACCTGGGAAATCCCATGGACAGAGGAGCCTGGAGGACTAAAGTCTGTGGACTCGCAGAGTCAGACATGACTGAGCCACCTAGCACACACCATGCACAAAGTGGACGAGATGACTAGTCTGTCAGTCTTTTTCTTAACACACCCCAAGATAAAGCTTGCCTGTTGCATCCTGCATGTAAACACGAACCTCACAGCCAACCCAGACAGTCAGAGAGGGCTATTGGTGACAGAGATTTTCATATGTGGAAATTAACTGTTTCTCAATACCCTGATTAACCTGCTTAGTCCTTTGCTCCTAACTCAGATCACCAAACATCTGGAGAAAGACAATGAACTGAAAGAGAACGAATAAGATATACAAGATATCCTGTATTTATTATGTTTGAGAAAATTTTTTTTGTAAATGTTAGATGATCTGAAGCAGAAGGTAGAACTGATGATGATTCTATATTTGCATTTTTCATCTAGTCCCTATGATTGTCAATTAAAAATGGATAATTTTACTTCATGTTTAAAATGAAAGACCTTGTACATACATTGATTATTCCATAACTCTGTAAGCAAAAACAATTGACTTTAGAAAAAAAATCAGAAAAATCCAAAAATAAATAGAATTTTTAAAAAATTAACATTCTCCAAAAAACAGAGTAGCTCTTGCAATAACAAATATTAAGAATCTGCACTATAAAATTGCTAAAATGAAAAAGAGTAGTAAAAATTAGAGAAAAAGCAGAAGAATTGTGAAATAGAAAAGAGAAATGACTAAAGAACCTCTTTCTATTCTATGCACACACCCAGAGAGGAATGCGTGTATGCGTGATAAGTTGCTTCAGTTCTGTCTGACTCGGCAACTCTGTGGACTGCAGCCCACCAGGATCCTCTGTCCAAGGGATTCTCCAGGCAAGAATACTGTAATGGGCTTCCATGACCTTCTCCAGGGGCTCTTCCCAACCCAGAGGTCAAACCTGTGTCTCTTTAGGCCTTCTACATTGGCAAGTGTGTTCTTTATCACTAGCGTCACTTGGGAAGCCATATATATATATATATATATATATATATATATGATATATAGTTATGTATATTAAATATAATTATAATATCATTATATATTATATATATTAGACATGTATATGTGATAAAAATACATATTTCAATATTTAATAGCTATTATATTCAAAAGAAAGGCAGGGTACCAATATGTGCCAACATCATTAAGTTTTCAGAATATGTAAAATGATGAAATGATTCCAAGATAATTCCACAAGTTAGCATAAGTCCTAACAACAAAATTAGATGAAGAATACATTCTAATCAAAAAGGATTTCTTTCTAAGAAATATAAGGAGGGTTTAGTACTGTCTCTTATACANTACCAATATGTGCCAACATCATTAAGTTTTCAGAATATGTAAAATGATGAAATGATTCCAAGATAATTCCACAAGTTAGCATAAGTCCTAACAACAAAATTAGATGAAGAATACATTCTAATCAAAAAGGATTTCTTTCTAAGAAATATAAGGAGGGTTTAGTATTAGAAAAATCATATATTAGGATTCACTACATTAGTAGATTAAGAAAAAATAATTTTGACCATTCTGTAGATGTGAAAAGCATTGGATATAATTTTTGTTTAAAAATATCTTAGCAAGTTAAAACTAGAAGGAATCATCTTTTATTTGATAACATCTGTATGCCAGAGCTTTCCAGTTAAACTTATATTTAAGAGTAAGTAGTTTTAAAAATTATACTGAATTAAGAAAAAAAATTATATATACCAACTACTACTGTCATTAGTCAATATCTTGCTGGAGATTCTAGGCAAAGTAGTAAATTTAGAAAAATAAATATATCTTTACATATTTAAAAAAGAGAAAACTGTCAGATTTTATAGATCATATAATTCTCCTCCAATATAATCCAGGAAAAATTACTTGAAACTTTCATAAAGTTAATAATTATTTTTAATAATATTACTGGATACAATATCTATATATAAAAAATCAGTATTTTATACAATAGAAATAAATAATAAGAAAAAGGGGAAAATATTACTTTGACTAGCACCCAAACCACAAACATTTAGGAATATACTTAATATAACTATGTGCGTCACTCAGTCACTCAGTGGTATCTAACTCTTTTTGACCCTAGGGACTGTAGCCTGCCAGGCTCCCCTGTCCATGGAATTTTCCAAGCAAGAATACTGGAGTGGGTTGTCATTTCTTACTCCAGAGAATCTTCCAGACCTAGGAATCGAACCCTCATCTCTTGTGTCACCTACATTGGCAGGTGGATTCTTTATCACTGTGCCACCTGGGAAGCCCATCCTATTATAACTATTGCGTATTTAAACAGGAGACGGCAATGGTGCCCCACTCCAGTGCTCTTGCCTGGAAAATCCAATAGACGGAGGAGCCTGATAGGCTGCAGTCCACTGGGTCGCGAAGAGTCGGACACGACTGAGCGACTTCACTTTCACTTTTCACTTTCATGCACTGGAGAAGGAAATGGCAACCCAATCCAGTGTTCTTGCCTGGAGAATCCCAGGGACAGGGGAGCCTGATAGGCTGCCATCTATGGGGTCACATAGAGTAGGACACGACTGAAGCGACTTAGCAGCAGGATTTAAACAAAGGTAAATGCTAATAAACCAAAAAGAATAAATAGACATATAGAATTCACAAAATGTAAAATTTAAATATTCNGATAGGCTGCCATCTATGGGGTCACATAGAGTAGGACACGACTGAAGCGACTTAGCAGCAGGATTTAAACAAAGGTAAATGCTAATAAACCAAAAAGAATAAATAGACATATAGAATTCACAAAATGTAAAATTTAAATATTCCAAAAAAATAATCTCTTGTTAATCAAATTCAAAGTTATCCTAAACATATATTCTCAGATGATTCTGACAAGTTAATTCTTTAATTCAAAATGGAAAGAAAAAACATAGATAGTGAATAAAATTTTGGAAAAATAGAAGAAACTAGAACCTTGTACATATCTAAACTTAACCTTTAGGTCCTTGTTTATATGTACCCAAAGTTATTTCAACAGTGAGGTTTGAGGGCACAGTACCCCACAAAACCATTCTCACTTTGGATTCCAGGTCCAAGTTCTATGGGTTCCTCAAACCATTCAACAATTAGCTAAAAGAAGTATGAAACTCATCGAAAGCTGCTACACTCACATTGCAAGTTGTTGAAGGATAAAAGATACAGATTAAAATAAACCAAGAGACTAGACACATAGAGTAGAATCCACAAAGGTCCAAACATGTAGCTTCCAGTTGTCCTCTCTCCACCAAGTCATGGATGGTTTGGTCATGCTGAGACAGTCTGCACAGAGAGCTGCTCACCAGGGAAGCTCACCTTTGGTGTCCAAAGTTTTTACTGGGGCTTTAACACATAGTGTCTGCATAGTCTCAAGCCCTTCCTAAAAGTTAAAGCTAATACTTTTAGTCATCAGGTCTTATGGAAGTTGAAATTGGTATGTTGTAGCTCAGACTGCCCATTATAAATCACACTGTTAGAATGTCCAGTGGCCAAAGCCCCCATACACACAAAGACACTCCTGTCAGGCAGGATACTCCAAGGCCCTAGAGCTCACTTTTCAGTAATCAAGGAAAAAGCCCAGACTTCTCTTCTGGTAAGGTTAATTATTCACTACACAATATGAAAATTTAAGTGTATAGCATAGAATTCAAATTGGAAATGATCTGCACACCTTCATATAAAAGTATTGGAAAATATCTGGGGAAATACATACTAAACTGTAAACTACAACATATACCAACTTAGGAAGAAAGCAGAGGAATATTGGGGGTCAGGGGTGTAAGGAGATTTTCATTTTTTGCTCTTTGTACTTCTAAAGTATTTGGATATTTTTAACAGTAAGAATCAATTAATAGATATTGTGTATGATTTAAGTAACTAGTTTTTAAAAATCCGATATCCCCATTTCCACTAAATAAATATGAGCATAAACCTATACAACATCAAGTTTAAGAAGAGTCCCATGTTTTAGCCCACTGGAGATGCTCATATGCATTATCTGGGTTTACTGGCTCTCCTGCTCACCTCTCAGAAGGTGGTGGTTGAAATGAGCTGATAGAAACTCTACAAATCTATGAACATTGCTGGTATATGTGGAGTCATTTCCTTTTCCCTTATTATTTTTTTTCTAAATCATTATTCCCAGTCAAATTACACAGATGTGAGAACAGAGACAGAGACCGCACACCTGCTCACCCTCAAAGTCTCCTTTTTGAACTACTCCTCCTAAATCCACCCTTTAAAGTCAGTGTTTCTCTCGCTTCCATCCTTACTCTGCTTTTCTAGGCAGCCTGCAAAGCCTCAGAGGGTGAACTCATCCACCTTGAACTTGTCTCTTATCATTTGTGGTGATTCATGAATTTTATTCCCTGTCTCAGTTCTTTGGACTTCAGTTTCTGTATTTGATATCTTTAACCTATCTGTAGTCTTTTTGCTGCTTTAATCCTAAATTTAGATCTTTATCATTTAATTCCTCACTACCATAAATGTTGTTAATTCAGGGACCAGCTTGGTAACATAAATAAGTGAAGCAGACAGCTCTAAAAAACTCTGGAGTAGTGAGTACTGTGAGAAGCTGGAGAATTTTTGTCCCATTTGAAAGTATTCACATTGAAAGTTTTGCTTGCTGCATATATGTCTTGTTTTGTTTTCCATTATTGTGGGTAAACACTTCTGTGACCAAATTCGAGCTAGTATGCAAACTCTGTGAACAGGATCTCTACACCATATACCTTATAAATTTATTTGGCTACGGGAATGATCTGTCTAGATATATAAATCTAACAATGTCATTCCTTCATTCAAATTTTTTCTAATATTTAATTCTACAGTAAAATCAAAACATCTTACTCTGGCAGTCAGTCTTTTAATTTTCTGACTTCTGATTATCTTCAGCTATATTCCTTACCATTCCCAGTGTGATTTTGCGATTCTAAAATTCTGCCAGATCATACAAGGTACTGTGCTCTATATTGTTTTTGTGACATTCATGACTTTTTAGAAGAATTTCCTGACCTTACTTACTTCACTCATTTCACCTTTCCTTATCTCACTTTGATAAAAGCCTCTTGTCTGTTGTTTCTTCACAGCCACTGACCTAGTCCCCGCAAAGCAATTTTCACAGACTTCATGAAATAGTATATGCTTGCTTTCTGCCTCTTTCACTAAAGCGTATGCTCTTTAAGGTAGGCTTGATGTTATGTTTTTCTCCGTAGAAGTGGCATTTGGAACTTAACAGCGACTACATCAATATCTTTTTTCTTCCTGAATGGATTTTTCTTCTTCTAACTACAAAGTTAGCGTTTATGAACACAGAGTTTGACAAGAGACAGGATTCAAGTCCTTCCTCTATTATGTGTGTGACATTAGGTAAGTTATATAATCTCTCTAAGCCTTGGTTTTCTCATAGTGCCTACCCCATAGGATGACCATAAATATTTAAGTCATAATTCATTAGTACACAGCCTAGCACTTTGGAGATGTTCAAAACTGCAGGCTATGGTCATGATAACCATACAGATCTTCCTCTACTTATGATGGGGTTATGTCATGATAAAACCATCATAAATTGAAAATGGATTTAATATGCCTAATTTACCAAACATCATAGCTTAGCTTTCCCTACCTCAAACATGCTTACATGTTTACATTAGGCTACAGCTAACACAAAGCCTATTTTATATTAAAATGTTGGGTATCTCATGTAATTTATTGAATATCATACAGAAAGTGAAAAACAGAACTGCTGTAAGCCTAAATCAGTTGTTTACACTTGTAATCATGAGGCTGAAGGGAGCTGCAGCTGACCAGCACCATGAAAGTGTATTGTACTGCATATTGCTACCCAGGAAAAGAGAAAATACAAAATTCAAGGTATGATTTCTACTAAATGTATTTTACTTCTGTTCCATTGTAAAGTCAAAAAATTATTCTGTTCAATCATCCTAAGTTGAGGATGGTCTATAATAGCAGAAATAGAAGTAATGCTGATAACATTAAACATTTTAAAACATTTAATTTCTTAAAAGCCGTAGTGCCATTCAAAAGAAACAATAAAGCATACTGAACTCCCATTACAGTGGTTCTCAGTATGCCCTCACATATCTTTTCCTGCCCTAATCGAACTCATTACCTTCAGTTCAGTTCAGTCGCTCAGTCGTCTCCGACTTTTGGGACCCCATGAATCACAGCATGCCAGGCCTCCCTGTCCGGACCAACTCACGGAGCTCACTTAGATTCATGTCCATCGAGTCAGAGATGCCATCCAGCCATCTCATCTTCTGTCGTCCCCTTGTCCTCCTGCCCCCAATCCCTCCCAGCATCAGANGCCTTTCTACCATTTGGATTTATAAATCTTTTTCAGCTATGAAAGCCATAAAAATTAGGAATAAAAAAAATGAAACCAGAATTAGACTTTATATTGCTATGTCACAAAATGCTAAAGACTAAAAGGCAGGAGGCATATTCAGTCACACTGCTTTCCCTCCATTTATAATGTATTTATATATTAGTAACAATATTTTTGTTGACAATAATGATTGTGTAGCTTTAATAACATCATATCTCATTCTTTTAAAGTACATATTTGTTTATATTAATAATATTTCATAATGCATTAGGACTACATCATGTGTAGATTTTTAAAAGAAATAAATAAGCATCTATTATAGGAAAAGAGCAATTTCATTACTGACACACATGAGTTATCAAAAATGTCTGAATATTTGGATAGTTTGTTGCTAAGTCCACTCTGTATGTCTTGACTTTCTAATCAGGTTGAAAAAGCCTTAGCATACATACTTTTGAATTTCTCCTCATAGCGTTTATAATATTAACATGTAAAAATAATAGGCAACAATAAAAATAGCTAGCACTTATCAAACGATATGCCAGTAAATATATTGGTGGCTTACAATATAGTACAAGCTCCCAAGGGACACTCTCTTTAAGCCTCATAGCATATCTACAAGGCAATATATTGCCTTATGAAGAACCAAGAAACTGAGAGTCAGGGCAGCTAAACAACGTTCTCAAGTTTACAAAGCTAGTGAGTGACAAATATGATTTAAATACATTTCTTTCTGGATATGAACACTAATATTACTAGCAAAATAATTATAATAATGTCTAAGAGTCATTGTTTTTATTACATCCAAGGGTTCTAAGAACTTTATGTTGTATCAAATACCCTTGCAAGAATTCTTGGAAGCTGTTGTTCAGTAGCTAAGTCATGACCCACTCTTTGCGATCCCTGGATTGTAGCATGCCAGGCCTCCCTGTCCTTCACCATTTCCTGGAGTTTGCTCAAACTCATGCCCAATAAGTCAGCGATGCCATCAAACCATCTTATCCTCTGCCACCCTCTTCTCCTGCCATCAATATTTCCCAGCATCAGAGTCTTTTCCAGTGAGTCAGCTCTTTGCATCAGGTGGCCAGTGTATTGGAGCTTCAGCTTCAGCATCAGTCTTTCGAATAAATATTCAGGTTGTCCAAGAGACTCTCAAGAGTCTTCTTTAACATTAAATACAGTTCAAATCTTATATAGGGGGGAGCCTGGTGGGCTGCTGTCTATGGGGTCGCACAGAGTTGGACACGACTGAAGCAGCTTAGCAGCAGCAGCAGGGTTTATTAGTTGGAGTGTAATATAGAATTTAAATAACTAACCCAAGCTAGTAATTGGCAAAGGTAATATTTAATTACTAGAGACCATCCCTTAAGTATACTCTACTGACCATAAAGACTATGTGCTTTACAATATGACATCATTCTTCCATATTGATTGGACACCAAGAATAATGGTATCATTGTCAATTATCATTGTCCTAGGATTATTTCTAAGTTTTTATACTTTTAATGAATTATTCAAAGAATTAAGATGAATGAAGATTATAATGTTGGAGACCAAATTCAGAGAGATAAATTTGAAAAATTTGTCTACCTAATTTAAGTTCTGGACTCTTTTAAATAATTTCAGTGCAAGCGGTTTGTTTACTTACTCAATTTAGCTTTAGAAGTGTCTCACTTCTCCACATCACTGAGCATGTCTGCTGGTAAGAACTATGTGAAGCAGAGTTATTTTCATAATTAGACAATAACAGTGCCTAAGATATTCCCTGTAAAATATGTGGCAAGTTGGCAAGCCTTTATTTAATATTTAAATCAGGTTGTTATGGCACTTGCAATTTTTTTAATGGCACTTGTGAATTTTGCATTCTAGGCTTTATATTGATACCCTGTGAAATTCAAGTCACTTAGATTTATAGGTTTTAGATTGTCTATTTACAAATGCCCTAATTAAAAGATGCTTGATCCTTGGAAGAAAAACTATGATCAACCTAGACAACATATTAAAAAGCAGAGACATTACTTTGCCAACAAAGGTCCATCTAGTTAAAGCTATGGTTTTTCCAGTAGTCATGTATGGAATTGAGAGTTGGACCATAAAAAAAGCTGAGTGCTGGAGAATTGATGCTTTTGAACCATGGTGTTGGAGAAGACTCTTGAGAGTCCCTTGGACTGCAAGGAGATACAACCACAGTCCTGAATATTCATTGGAAGGACAGATGTTGAAATGGAAACTCCAATACTTTGGCCACCTGATGCGAAGAACTGATTCATTTGGAAAGACCCTCATGCTGGGAAAGATTGAAGGCAGGAGGAGGAGACGACAGAAGATGAGATGGTTAGATGGCATCACTGACTTGATAGATATGAGTTTGAGCAAGCTCTGGGAATTGGTGATGGACAGGGAAGCCTGGTGTGCTGCTGACCATGGGGTCGCAGAGAGTCGGGCATGACTGAGCGACTGAATGAACTGATTAGGTATTATTAACTGTTGATTAAAAAGTTTTCAAGAAAAAATAAAATGTTAAATGTGCTACAAGGCAAATACACATTCTGCTTCCATTGATGGATATGCTTCTGTTAGATATTGAGAAATCCTAAGTTTAAACTAATTGTTTTTTCCCATAGATTCTGTAGAACACTCAGTGTGACTGTGCAGTTTAATTTCTATGGAAAGAAAATTTAGTCTCAATTCACTGATTATGATGCTATGTTGTATTAATAAACCTCCTATTATGCTAAACCAGCTGGACACATTTGACTAGCTCTGGAAGGCAGTGGATGAATACGTTAGCTGTCTGGCCCAAGTTCCAACTTGCCATCTGTGAGTTGGCCCCATTTGCTGATACTGCTACTTGGGAGATTAATAAATAAAGTTAAAAGAGTGTTTATAAGACAGTGGAAAGGTAGGAATACAAAGCAAAGATAAAGAAGGCATTAGAAAATACAATTGTTGCTATTCATTAAGCTTTTTAAACTTAGACCTCTTAGACCCAAGAAATGACTCAGAGTCTCTCTATAAAGGAGTTACAGAAGAAGGACTGTCAACTCAGTTCAGTTTTGTTCTACATATTGATTCACAACCCTCAACTAAAAGTAAATCCAAATGGACTGTTTTTCTTCAGTAATAGT
The DNA here is from genome assembly GCA_006410875.1 of Neotragus pygmaeus. Taxonomy (NCBI): domain Eukaryota; kingdom Metazoa; phylum Chordata; class Mammalia; order Artiodactyla; family Bovidae; genus Neotragus; species Neotragus pygmaeus. Next base: position 439,609 of record SJYV01031116.1, on the reverse strand, counting down.
GTATTGGTGAGTACAGACATGGATTAAATAGCTCTAGATGTGACTTCTCAAGCAAATATATAGAAAACAAAATCTATAGAAAAAATGGGGCTTAAAAAAAAAGATTCTTATTATCTCAGTCCCTCTCTTTCTCTGTCCATCTTTCCCTCTTACCTATCAAGCTATCAATCTTATTTACAAAAGCAATCAAACATAGATTACAATGACAGATATTCCAATTGTTTGATGTTTTTCTCCAAAAACAAAAGTGTCTCTTGAGAAAAATTATGAGTGAAAACAATTTTAATTATATACTACAATACTTCAGGCACTTACAATGAATATCATTTTCTACCAATATTCAGACATATTGACAATGCTTTGTCATATATTAGATTACAGAAATACATGGATTAATTAATACATAATTAATGAATTATATGAGTTCCTGATACAGTCGAAGAGAGTAAAAATCTTCTGATTTCCAGAGGTTTGCAATGTGATCAAAAGCTTCACCATCTTTCCTTAAGGTAATACTTCATGAACATTTCAGTGAACTCCTATTGAGGACTTACTCTATGTCAAGCAGAGCTCTTAGTATTTTTCAAAGAAAAAAGTGCAAAAGTGTATGTTCACATGATTATGTGGTGATGTGATAATAGTGGTAAGACCAAGTGAAGATATTATCATGGAGTGCTGTAGACAATTGTAAGAAAAGTTATGAAACAAGACTTCAAAGACTTACTTATTCTTTTATATAAAGAAGTTCACTGATGGGAGAAAACAGAAATAATATTCTAGAAACAGCAAAGCTGACACATAATGATAAATAATATTTATGGAGCAACCAACTGCTGGACATTTTGCTAAAATTCTAAGCATGCTCTAGCTTATTAAATTCTGATTTAGAAAAAAAATCTTATGTAATAGGTAATCTTACTTCAATTGTAAAAACAAGAAAGTTAAATCTCAGAAAGCTTAAGTAATTTACCAAAGACCATAAAACTAAAAAAAATGGTAGTAGTACCATGATTTAAATCAAGATAGCATGACTGCACAATGCCATGTTTTTAACTAGTACATTACACTACATCCCAAAGGTGGTGAAATGTAAAATAACATGATTGTTTCAGGGAGCATCAACAAGATCAAGGAGATACTTGCTTAAATTAGAATATGTATATATGTGTGTGTCTGTCTGCCATCTGTATTTATAATAGTGCTTTGTCTTGGTTTCTGAAAAAGTAATTACTTGAGATACAGTAGATTTATGTCTTTCTTTATTGTTTTGCACCCAACATAAGTCTCTAAATTCCTCAAACACAGAAATTAATTGATTTTTTTCATCACTACTTCTTACTAGGATTGAATGAACTATAAGTTTATTTCTTCTCCTTCACTTTTTTGGATTCATTCATCCTTTCTCCAAAACAGTTTCCAATTTTTGATAAGAAATCACTCTTCTTCTCTTAACCCATGAGTTTTATAGAGCTATCATCATGCCCAATGGATATATAGAAACCAACCTGGAAAACCAGACCACCACATAGTTCTAAACACAGATTTATTTCACTGATGGCATATGATGCAATCATGCTCAGTGAGAGTTACTCTTGGGGTTTATGAGGGCATATTGGGAAGAAAAGATTACTTCTTCTGTTCCAGTTTACGAGAGAATAGGATGCAAGGTGAGAGTTATGGTCAATCATCTTGCCACTGCTTTTTGGCAATAATTCTTACACTTCCTAAGTATAAAACTAACAGTGAAGGAAGATGCATGATGTTATTTTAGTCAAGGGTGGATAGTAATTGAAACTAATTTGACTTGGGAGTTTTCCATTATGTGAGGTAATAAAAATCTTTCTTGTTTATACCAGTTTAAGTTTGACTTTCTATTGGCTGATTATGAAAGACTGAAAGACTGAGCACTGATAAATATGACTCTATAGTAAGCATCTTTTGACATGGCCCCATATTAGTTTCCTGTGGTTGCTGTAACAAATGACCACAAACTTGGTGGGTTAAAGCAACAGAAAATTATTTCACAGTTTTGGAAGCCTGGGGACCAGAATCAGCATCACTGGGCCAAAATCAAGTCAGAGGTGCTATATACCCCAAGGCTCTACTAAGAATGCATGCCTTGCCTCTTCCAGCTTTGGTTGGCTATTGACATTCCTTGGTTTGTTGGCTGTGTTACCCCATATTCAGGGTCAACATCTTCCAATCCATCTTTATATTTTCTTTTCCTTTCTATGTATAAATTCCCATCTGGCTACCTATGCAAGCATACATGTGTTTAGAGTTCACGCAGATCATCCAGGAAAATTGCCCCATTCCAGGATCCTTAACCACACCTGCAAAGATTCTTATTTTGCCATGCAAGGTAATGCTCAGAAGTTCTTGTAGACATTAAGATGTGGATATCGGGGCATGGGGGGAGGAGACGTTTTTCAGCTTACTACAGATCCCAGTGGTGCCTGCCTCCCAGTAGTCATATTCTTTTGTGACACCCTCCCCTGAGTGAGGTTTAGACTTAGTAACTTTCTTCTAATGAATAGAATATGGCAAAAGTGCTATGATGTCCCTTATGTGATTAGGTTATAGAACAGTTTGACTTCCATTTTCTGGTGTTTTTCCATGTCTCTCTTGGCTTATGTACTTTGATGAAGTAAGCTGCCATTTTGCATAGGCCCATGTGTCAAGGAACTGAGGGAAGTCTCTGACTGATAACCACTGAGAATCGGAAGCTCTCAGTCCAAAAGCCCACACAGAACTGAATCTTATCAAGAGCTAAGTCAATAGCCTTAGAAACAGAATCTTTCCCTAGTTGAGTCTTGTGATGAATATACTCTAGCCAATATGTTGATCATAAAAACTCTGAAGCAAAGAACTGTTATTCTATTCCAAGATTCCCAACTCACAAAAACTGCTAGATGATAAATGTTGTATTAAGCCATTAAATTTTGAAATAATTTGTCAAGCAGTAATAAATATCCACTGAATAAAATGATAAATGAAAGAGACTTATAAGTGTTAACAGTTGGTCTCTGTGTGGTAGAAAACAGGTAACAAGCGAGGTGTGATCTGGAAAAGATTTAGATCCAGTAATCAGTCAACAATGATTTGTAATTCTCACAGAGATGATATACTGTTTTGTGTTACTGAGTAAACAAAATTTATCTAGGTGTAAATTAAAAGTAAACATCTACTATAGAGTAAATCACCATGAAATCTTTGATCAAGTTAGAAAAAAGTTACTGATTCTGTGTTGTTTCAAAAGAGACACAGATGTATAGAAGAGTCTTTTGGACTCTGTGGGAGAGGGAGAGGGAGGGATGATTTGGGAGAATGGCATTGAAACATGTATAATATCATATAAGAAATGAATCACCAGTCTAGGTTCGATGCAGGATACAGGATGCTTGGGGCTGGTGCACTGGGATGACCCAGAGGGATGGTATGGGGAGGGATCAGGATTGGGAACACGTGTACACCAGTGGAGGATTCGTGTTGAAGTATGGCAAAACCAATACAATATTGTAAAGTAAATAAATAATTTAAAAAATGATGCCAATGTGCTCTTTACTCCTTTCACTCTCTGAAAACCTGTATACATGTCAGCTATCATTATGTAAAAACTAACCAAAAAATCTCAGTGACAAACAAGTATTTATTTTGCTGATGCACCTATGGTTTGAATGGGTGAGTGAAGAATCAGTTGATCTAGATAACTTTCCGTTGAGCAGCTCTAATCCATGGGCTAACAATAGATTTGATCTGTGAACCTCTTCACCACCTCCTGGAACAAATCAGGCTTGCCAGGGTACATATATTGTTTTCATGGCAGTGGCAAGAAGACACAAAAAAGCATTTGATGGCTCTTAAGTAGAGCTGCCAAGTAAAATACAGGATGCTTAGTTATATTTGCATTTCAAATAAGCAACAAGTATTTTTTAGCATGAGTATATCCTATGCAATATTCGGGACATCCTTATACTAAGATCAATTATTACTTTCTTGAATTTCAAATTTAACTGGGCAGTCTGTAAATTGGTAAAGAATCCACCTGTAATGCAAGAGACATCGGCTCGATTCCAGTGTTGGGAATATTCCTTGGAGGAAAGTATGGCAACCCACTGCAGTATTCTTGCCTGGAGAATCCCATGGACAGGGAGCCTGGTGGGCTACAGTCCATAGGGTCGCAAGAGTTGAAGACAACTGAAGCAGCTGAGCACACCCGTGGCAGCCCTAGTCATAAGACACAGGTGTGGAACTGGCATATAGCTGATTCATCCAAATCTCACCAGCCAGAGAGAGCCACATGGCAGACAGCCAAGAGTAAAGAGCCTGGTACATATAAGTCATGGAGAGGAGAGAGTGATTATTTTAAACAACCTACCACAATTTGTTAAGCCCTGCAATAAAAGAAACAGAGCATAAATTAGATATTTTATGAAAGTGAAAGTCTCTCAGTCATGTCCAGCTCTTTGTGACCTCATGGGCTGTAGTCTGCCAGGCTTCTCTGTCCATGGGATTCTCCAGGCCAGAATACTGGAGTGGGTAGCCTATTCCTCCTCCAGGGGATCTTCCCAACCGAGGGATTGAACCCAGGTCTCCCATATTGCAGAAAAATTCTTTACCATCTGAGTCACCAGGGAATCCCTGATATTTTATACTTTTTTTCTTTTACTTAGTTTTCAAAAACCCATGTCAGCAGTATAAAATAATATTGTTAGTTCCATACACTTTAAAGTAAAATCAGTCTTTTTTTTTAACTTTGTTTTTATATTTTAAAGAAAAGGTAACATACAAATATTTTTAAATAATATGTCATTTAAGTTTAAATATTCTCCTCTAGGAGTTTTATAGTTTCTGGTCTTACATTTAGGTCTTTAATCCATTTTGAGTTTATTTTTGTGTGTGGTGTTAGAAAGTGATCTAGTTTCATTTTTTTACAAGGAAACACTCTCTGACATAAATCACAGTAGGATCCTCTATGATCCACCTCCCAGAATACTGGAAATAAAAGCAAAAATAAACAAATGGGATCTAATTAAAATTAAAAGCTTCTGCACAACAAAGGAAACTATAAGTAAGGTGAAAAGACAGCCTTCTGAATGGGAGAAAACAATAGCAAATGAAGCAACTGACAAACAACTAATCTCAAAAATATACAAGCAACTTATACAGCTCAACTCCAGAAAAATAAA
>SJYV01031116.1:379015-430345 GCA_006410875.1 Neotragus pygmaeus | reverse complement strand
TGCAGCCATGAAATTAGAAGACGCTTATTCCTTGGAAGAAAAGTTATGACCAACCTAGATAGCATATTCAAAAGCAGAGACATTACTTTGCCGACTAAGGTCCGTCTAGTCAAGGCTATGGTTTTTCCTGTGGTCATGTATGGATGTGAGAGTTGGACTGTGAAGAAGGCTGAGCACCGAATAATTGATGCTTTTGAACTGCGGTATTGGAGAAGACTCTTGAGAGTCCCTTGGACTGCAAGGAGATCCAACCAGTCCACTCTGAAGGAGATCAACCCTGGGATTTCTTTGGAAGAAATGATGCTGAAGCTGAAACTCCAGTACTTTGGCCACCTCATGTGAAGAGTTGACCCATTGGAAAAGACTCTGATGCTGGGAGGGATTGGGAGCAGGAGGAGAAGGGGACGACAGAGGATGAGATGGCTGGATGGCATTACAGACTCAATGGACACAAGTTTGAGTGAACTCTGAGAGATGGTGATGATCAGGGAGGCCTGGCGTGCTGCGATTCATGAGGTCGCAAAGAGTCAGACACGACTGAGCGACTGAACTGAACTGAGTGACTCAGATAGTAAAAAGTCTGCCTGCAATGTGGGAAAGCCAGGTTTGATCCTTGGGTCAGGAAGATCTTCTGGGGAAGGAAATGGCAACCCACTCCAATATTCTCTAGAAAATTCCATGGATGGAGGAGCCTGGCAGGCCACAGTCCATGGGGTTGCAGAGTCAGACATGACTCAGCAACTTCACTTCACTTAACTTCTTTGGGATTGGAATGAAAACTGACCTTTTCCAGCTCTTCAGCCACTACTGAATTTTTCAAATTTGCTGACATATCAAGTGCAGCACTTTGATAGCATTGTCTCTTAGGATTTTAAATAGTTCAGTTGGAAATCCATCACCTCCACTAGGTTTGTTTATAGTAATGTTTCATAAGTCTCACTTGCCTTCACACTTGAAGATGTCCAACTCTTAGAGTATGATCACACCATCATGGTTATTTGCGTCATTTAGATGTTTTTGTATAGTTCTTCTGTGTATTCTTCCCACTTCTTAATCTCTTCTGCTTTTATTAGGTCTTAATCATTTCTGTTCTTTATAGTGCCCATGCTTGCGTGAAATGTTCCCTTGATATCTCCAATTTTCTTGAAGAGATCTCTAGTGTTTCTCATTATATTTTTTCTCTTTATTTCTTTGCATTGTTTATTCAAGAAGGCCTTATCTCTCCTTGCTTTCATGGATCACAGCCTTGTTGTGGCAAAGAGGCTTGCATAACTCAGTGAAGACATGAGTCATGTCATGCAGGGCTGCCCAAGATGGATGAGTCACAATCAAGAGTTCTGACAAAATGTGGTCCACTGGTGAAGAAAATGGCAACCCATTCCTGTATTCTTGCCATGAGAACCCCATAGACAGTGTGAAAAGGCAAAAGTATGACACAAGAAGATGAGCACCCCCTCCCAGGTCAGAAAGTATCCAATATATTACTCAAGGAGAGTGGAGAGCAATCACTAATAGCTCCAGAAAGAATGAAGTGACTGGGCCAAAGCAGAAATGACCTCAGTTGTGGATATGTCTGGGGGTGGAAATAAAGTCTGATGCTGTAAAGAACAATATTGCATAGGATCCTGGAATGTTAGGTCTGTGAATCAAGGTAAATTGGTCATGGTCAAGCAGGAGATGGCAAGAGTGAACATCAACATCTTAGGAATCAGGGAATTAAAATGGATGAAAATAGGTGAGTTTAATTCTGATGACCGTTATACCTACTACTCTGGGCAAGAATCCCTTAGAAGAAATGGAACAGCCCTCACAGTCAATAGAAGAGTCTGAAATGCAGTACTTGGGTGCGATTTCAAAAATGACAGAATGATCTCAGTTTGTTTCCACGGCAAACCATTCAACATCACAGCAATCCAAGTCTATGCTCTAACCACTGATTCCAAAGGAGCTGAAGTTGACTGGTTCTATGAAGACCTACAACACCTTCTAGAGCTAACATGGGAAAAGGATGTCCTTTTCATCACAGGGGATTGGAATGCAAAAGCTCTGTGTCAAGATTCATCTTTTTTTTTGCAATTGGATGTCCATGTCCATTTGTTTAAAAGACTATACTTGCTCAATTGTATTACCTTTGATCTTTCGTCAAAGATCAGTTAACATTGTTTGAGTGAGTGAAGTCACTCAGTCGTGTCTGACTCTTTGCAACCCTGTGGACTGTAGCCTACCAGGCTCCTCTGTCCATGGGATTTTCCAGGCAATAGCACTGGAGTGTATTGCCATTTCCTTCTCCAGGGGATATTCCCAAACCAGGGATTGAATCCAGGTCTCCGTCATTGTTGACAGACGCTTTACCATCTGAGCCACTACGGAAGTTTAAATGGGTCTATTTCTGAGCTCTCCATTCTGTGCTATTGATCTATTTGTCTGTCTCTCACCAGTAGCACACTGTCTTGATTACTATAGATTTATAGTAAAACTTATGGTCATCCAAATTTGTTCTTCTTTAATATTGTGTTGACTATTCTGGGTCTTTGCCTCTCTGTATACTCTTGTTGATGTCCGCAAGATTAGTTGATGAGACTTTGTTTGGGAATGTATGAAGAAGGACTGGGAAGGTTTTTTAGAGTATATTTTTCTATGGATTATTTTATAAAATCAGAACCTCTTCATTATCTCTGGTAATTTAGATCCAGTAACAGAGTTTTTTACACTAATGGATCATTTTCTCTTGTCCTAGATTGGGTGTAATTTGTGCCTACTCAGTTCCTGCTGTATACTATGGCATTACATATTTTTAAAACTACATGATCAAGTATTATTAATATTACTTCAAAGCAGAAATCATTCAGAAACAAACAGATGAGCAAGAACATTGACAGTATGGGAATATATTTTGATTATTTGAATGAGAAAACTATTGTGAGAGGTACATAGATTATTGAATGCTTTATGTATACATTTATTCACTCCTTTATTCATTATGCAGTCTACAAGCATCTCTTAAGTATCTATAACATAATAGACATTGTGATAATTAGAAGAAAAAATGAAGATGCCACCAGTTTTCTAAAATAATATAGTAATATATATATTTTCTGAATACAAGATCATATATCATACACTTTGCATACATCATTTCCTATAATCATCATTTAAAATCAGATAAATTGGGAATTTTATTACTCATTAAACTAGTTAAGAAACTGAAGGCTGTGAGGCTGGACTTTCCAATGATTATAAGTTAATTATACATGGGGCCAGAATTTAAACCTCAATTTTTTTCCCCTGCTGGAAGCCATGTGTTTTAACCTCATTTCACTGTCTGATAAGGAAAACTTCATTGAATGTAAAAGACAGCATGTACAGGGTTTGAGAACATGTACTTTGGAGTTAAATAAACCTAGTTTTAATTTTTGACTGACATAGACTGTACAATCCTGGGAAAGTTATTTAGAGTTCCAATGTTCAGTTTATTTGCAAGGAGGAAGAATGGACAAAATAACACTGACATCACAGGCTTCTTAACTAGCACCATCCCTGGAACAGCCCAGTAAGAACTCAGTAAATCCTATGTGATAAATGTAACAAAGCACATTAAGCATTTTTCAAACTCTTTCCCAGCCCATCATCAGTATTTAATAAATGTCAAATTCCTGAAATTTCCCTGACTACTTGAGCTCTGATTTCTAGTAAGTTCCTGATTCTTTTTCAGTTTTTTTTTTTTTTTTAATGTAATCCTCCACTTAAATGACTAATTTTCATTTTCCAGTAGCTTGGATTCTCATAGTAACTTATTTTAATCAACAACAAAAAATTAATGAAACTCTGCTTTACTATAATATGTGATTAATTTGTTATACAGGAAACACTGTTTTCACGGATTTTGTCATATCACATTTAATCCACACAGCAATTTCAGGAGGAAATTGGGTTTCATAATATTTAATAAGACACAAAAATTATTAGCCTGGCTTTATTCTTTGACTCCTCACCATAATAATCAAACTCAGTATTATTTGATGGACCTGAGAATTTTATAAAATATAGGAATCTAGTTTAATTTACACAAGGCAGAGCAAAATACCAAAGAGTAGATGGTATGGATCAATTTTTTAAACCTGGGTAATCATTCTGAATTTGACTTAGCTATAATGTAAGGGTCTGTATAATTGCTAAATATACTCAGGTCTGAGAGTGTGATCATTTTTAGATTAATATTGTCTGGTAATTTGATTTATCTATCCATTGCTGTATTCCCCCAAGTAACTAGGCTATATTCTACTTAAACAGAACCCCCAAGCCCAGCCTTTGAAATCTGGTTGCAGGGTTTAATCACTACTGGTCTGGAGAAAGCAGAGGCAGACTTTTAATAGAGGGAATTCTGCGCAATTCATTAATATTGAGTACTTTTTTTGGATGTAGGATCTCAAATTTAATACTATTTGGTCTAGGTGCTCAATTTTCAGTCAGATTAATTCTAAAATGCAACATAAACTTGAAAGCAGTATAAAATAGCTTTGGACTCAATTATTTGATTTGAATCCCATGCCCTTTCCCTGTTAGCTGCACGACCTTGGGAATTTACTTGTGATCCTGAATTTTGTAATCTTTAAAGAAAAATGATATTAACTCTTTCCCCAGACTGATAAGGATGAGATAATATATGATGTATGTTTAGCACAGAACCTAGTATAATATTGATACAAGAAACTCAGGTGATATGTCTAGTGGGCAATTTAATACACAGCCATGTAGCTCAGGAGCAAAGTTGGAGTTATAGAAATAAAGAATTGAGAGTCACTGCTATATAGATAGTATATATATAAATTCCTCAAATTTGAAAAACAGGTAGTTCATTTTGAAGACCAAAATTTTTAGTACATCTGAAGATACCATTCAAATGAAAGCTTCATCACTAGTTATAACATCAGTATAGTCAGTTATGTTTTTATTTCCCAACCTTGTAACTAGAAAGCTGGGACTTCAGAAACCTTTCAGAATGACAAACCAGTGTTTCTGCCTGTCTGTTCAGTGTTATGTCCATGCCGATTTCAAACTAAATAATCATCACTCTATTGGTGAATCCAATGATGCTTTTATCACAGCAGGATAAATTACCCTTGTCAAAACTGGCACCAATTATGCAAATGAAATTTGAAGGATTCATTAGCTAAATGGTAATTGGAGTAACTTGCATTAAAGAAATGATATACAAAATTTCTATCAAGAAAAGTCACTTGATTTTTACAATAACCTCTAAAAAGCTTCTCAGATAATGATTAATAAATCAAGATTATAGAATTATTTTGTAGATATTTAATGCATTTACAGCTGATATTTTGTTCTTGATGCATTTTAATATCTGTTCCTTGGCTTGTCATTTTCTTTGGTTACAATATACTTCTTCTAGTACTAATAGGAAAGATAATAGGCATTATTTGAAGATATAGTATTGTATTATCAATGAAAAGAAATGTAAAATCAGTAAGCTTTTACTGGAAGAAAATGTAAGGTTTCCTAATCATCTCAGGTAGATTTGATCAGTTATATATATAAATAGCAATAACATCTATAACTGACCTTTCTCATTTAATGAGTTTGAAACCATTTCTTCCTCCTCAACATTCCAGAAAGGTTTGCATTGAATTGATATTATTTTTCCTCAAATATTTGTTATAATTTTCAGTGAAATCATATGAGTCTGGAACTTTGTGCTCAATTTTAAGTTCAGTTCAGTTCAGTCACTCAGTCATGTCCGATGGTTTGCAACCCCATGCATCGCAGCATGCCAGGCCTCCCTGTCCATCACCAACTCCCGGAGTTCACTCAAACTGATATCCATTAAGTTGGCGATGCGATCCAGCCATCTCATCCTCTGTCGTCCCCTTCTCCTCCCACCCACAATCCCTCCCAGCCTCAGAGTCTTTTCCAATCAGTCAACTCTTCGCATGAGGTATTGGAGTTTCAGCTTTAGCATCAGTCCTTCCAATGAACACCCAGGACTGATCTCCTTCAGAATGGACTGGTTGGATCTCCTTGCAGTCCAAGGGACTCTCAAGAGTCTTCTCCAACACCACAGTTCAAAAGCATCAATTCTTCAGTCTCAGATTTCTTCACAGTCCAACTCTCATATCCATANTTCATTTTGAAGACCAAAATTTTTAGTACATCTGAAGATACCATTCAAATGAAAGCTTCATCACTAGTTATAACATCAGTATAGTCAGTTATGTTTTTATTTCCCAACCTTGTAACTAGAAAGCTGGGACTTCAGAAACCTTTCAGAATGACAAACCAGTGTTTCTGCCTGTCTGTTCAGTGTTATGTCCATGCCGATTTCAAACTAAATAATCATCACTCTATTGGTGAATCCAATGATGCTTTTATCACAGCAGGATAAATTACCCTTGTCAAAACTGGCACCAATTATGCAAATGAAATTTGAAGGATTCATTAGCTAAATGGTAATTGGAGTAACTTGCATTAAAGAAATGATATACAAAATTTCTATCAAGAAAAGTCACTTGATTTTTACAATAACCTCTAAAAAGCTTCTCAGATAATGATTAATAAATCAAGATTATAGAATTATTTTGTAGATATTTAATGCATTTACAGCTGATATTTTGTTCTTGATGCATTTTAATATCTGTTCCTTGGCTTGTCATTTTCTTTGGTTACAATATACTTCTTCTAGTACTAATAGGAAAGATAATAGGCATTATTTGAAGATATAGTATTGTATTATCAATGAAAAGAAATGTAAAATCAGTAAGCTTTTACTGGAAGAAAATGTAAGGTTTCCTAATCATCTCAGGTAGATTTGATCAGTTATATATATAAATAGCAATAACATCTATAACTGACCTTTCTCATTTAATGAGTTTGAAACCATTTCTTCCTCCTCAACATTCCAGAAAGGTTTGCATTGAATTGATATTATTTTTCCTCAAATATTTGTTATAATTTTCAGTGAAATCATATGAGTCTGGAACTTTGTGCTCAATTTTAAGTTCAGTTCAGTTCAGTCACTCAGTCATGTCCGATGGTTTGCAACCCCATGCATCGCAGCATGCCAGGCCTCCCTGTCCATCACCAACTCCCGGAGTTCACTCAAACTGATATCCATTAAGTTGGCGATGCGATCCAGCCATCTCATCCTCTGTCGTCCCCTTCTCCTCCCACCCACAATCCCTCCCAGCCTCAGAGTCTTTTCCAATCAGTCAACTCTTCGCATGAGGTATTGGAGTTTCAGCTTTAGCATCAGTCCTTCCAATGAACACCCAGGACTGATCTCCTTCAGAATGGACTGGTTGGATCTCCTTGCAGTCCAAGGGACTCTCAAGAGTCTTCTCCAACACCACAGTTCAAAAGCATCAATTCTTCAGTCTCAGATTTCTTCACAGTCCAACTCTCATATCCATACATGACTACTGGAAAAACCATGGCCTTGACTAGATGGACCTTAGTTGGCAAAGTAATGTCTCTGCTTTTCAATATGCTATGTAGGTTGGTCATAACTTTCCTTCCAAAGAGTCAGTGTCTTTTAATTTCATGGCTGCAATCACCATCTGCAGTGATTTGGGAGCCCAAAAAAATAAAGTCTGACACTATTTCCACTTTTCCCCATCTATCTGCCATGAAATGACGGGACCAGATGCCGTGATTCTGAATGTTGAGCTTTAAGCCAACTTTTTCACTCTCCTCTTTCACTTTCAAGAGGCTTTTTAGTTCCTCTTCACTTTCTGACACAAGGGTGGTATTATCTGCATATCTGAGATTATTAATATTTCTCCCGGCAATCTTGATTCCATCTTGAGGTTCTTCCAGTCCAGCATTTCTCATGATGAACTCTACATATAAGTTAAATAAGCAGGGTGACAGTATACAGCCTTGACGTACTCCTTTTCTTATTTGGAACCAGTCTGTTGTTCCATGTCCAGTTCTAACTGTTGTTTCCTGACCTGCATATAGGTTTCTCAAGAGGCAGGTCAGGTGTTATTCCCATCTCTTTAGTTTCTTATAAATAGTAGATAGCTGAGTCTGGCTTTTTTTTTTTTTTTCACCATTGTAATCATCTCTGTCTCTAAACAGGGATCTTTAGATCATTTACATTCAGTGTGATTACTGAGACAGCTAAGTTCATTATGTTGCTGTTTGTTTTCTACTTGTTCCATTTTTCCTTTTTTCTTTCATCTGTATTCTTCTAGAGTCACTGGACCTTTTTAAGATTTCCTTTTATTCCTCTCATTAGCTATAACTTTAAACATATTTTAGTGATTGCACTACAGCTTATAGTATACATTCTTAATTTTCTATAGTGTACCTCCAAGTGGTATTATATTACCTCATGCATATTATAAAAATTCAAGGATAGTATACTCTTATTTCTCTCCTTCTGACCGGAATGCTATTTTTGCCACATATTTTACTTTACATATGTACTAAAACCCACAATGCACTATTATTACTTTTGTTTCAACAGTTAATATCCATTAGAGAGACTTAATAAGAAAACATAAATTCACCCACTTTACATTCATTCTTTTGTGTAGATCTAGATTTTAATTTTGTATCATTTTTGTTTTGCCCAAAGGACTTCTGTTAGTATTTCTTGTGGTGTGAGTCAGCTGGTAATGAATACCTTCAGTTTTTGTATGTCCAAAAGTGAATTTATTTCATCTTCATGATTAAAATATACTCTTGCTAGATATAGAATTCTAGGTTGCCATTTAAAATTTTTTTCCATCCTTTCAAGATGTTGTTATATTTTCCTTTCACTTGCACTATTTTCAAGAATAAATATGCTGTCATTTTTAAATTTGTTCTTAAAAAGTGTGTCTTTTCTTCCTCTGGCTGATCTTACAATTTGCTCATTATTGTTTTGAAGCCTCATTGAACTTGGCTCTGTAGACTTACCTCCCTTCTCTTGACTTTAGGATTTCTGCACTTGCATATTGTCCTGCTTGAAGTTGTCCCATCAGCCTACTGATGGTCTATTTATTATGGCATCCTTTTGACTTTGGTCTTTTTTATATCTTTCATGTTTCTACTTGACTTTTTGTACATATGGGATATAATTATAGTAATTGCATATATATGTGTATATATATATATATATATATATATATATGGTTGAATCCTTTTGCTATTCATTTGAAACTACCACGACATTGCTAATCAGCTATTCCTTGATGCAAAATAAAAGGTTAAAAGTTTGAAAAAATAATTATTTTAGTGTTTTTGCTACTATTTCTAATATATGTGTCTATTTTGTGTCCATTTCAATTTTTTTATTATTCTCATTGTGGGCCATGCTTTTTTTGCTTTCTTTTATACCTGATAATATTTGATTGGGTGCATACATTGTGAATTTTACCTTTTTACATGCTAGATATTTTCTGTCTTCATAAATGTCATTGAATTTTATTGTGAGATATACCTTAGTTACTTATAGTTTGATTCTTTTGTATCTCCTTATTATATTTTGTTAATTATTCCCCAATATTAGAAAAGATCTTGATTTCTCTACCCAATGCCTTGTAAGTGAGTTTTCCATTTAGGCTGATGGGAAGAGGTACTATTCCCAGACCTGCATGAAAACAGAGGCAGTGTTCTTTTTTTTTTCTTCAGACACATGTTGTTTTTTCACATGCATACATGATTGAATACTAGAGAAGGATCTTTTGTAAATCTCAAGGGTCTTTTCTTCATGCAGTTCTCTGGTACTCTGCTGAGCCTATTGGTTTTCTTGAACTAACTACTCATCTTCTCAAGTTGGAGAATCAGCTGGTTTTTACCTGAATTCCCCCTCTTTCAGCTGGCGCCTCTCTCAATGCACTAAGCTTAGGAAATCATAAAGCTGATCTCATTTGCTTCTTGTCTTTCATGGGTAACTTTTTGTAACTTAATTCCAATGTATTAAAAATAATTTCCATGTATTTGTCTTTCTTTTTTGGTAGGTCTTTCCAGATTTTTACTATTCAAGTATAAATCCAGGTCCTGTTACTTTATGATATTAAATTTTAATTTAAATGTGAATATAATGTCTTATATTTTCTTTTCTAAAATGTCTCTGTTCTTTACCATTATGGCTATACTACATGATTGCAATTTTTCTCTTTTAGGGGAATTATAAAGGATATACAAGAGGTACTAAGGATGTAGATGGTGAGCTCACACCTCACTGAAGACATAGAGAAAGTTGTCATCTGTAAGGAGAAGTGAGGGAAAGATAAGTGATAGAAGGCTAAAGGTTGGATCTGCCACTGAAGAGCAGGAGCCAGAATTCCAATGAGGGATGAACAGACAGTTGCCAAGTAAATATCCATGGCCAAGTTGTGGTTGGACAGAACAAACCTCTAGTAAGCCAAGTTTTCTGGCTCCAACAAACACTGTAGCAGAGAAGCAGGAAAAGAGCAGAGAAAGCAAAATGTGAGGATATGTAAGGCTTGGTACAGACGTGCCAAGAGAGGTGCTGTGTTGGTGCAAGAGAAGATGTCGACAATAGATGTAACAGCATTCAGGTAGTTGGACTGGCAAAAAAATACCATTTGGCCATCAGGGGACTCATTTAATAATTTAGGAAAACAATATTCTAAAATATAAATATGCATGAAAAACAATTTTTGTGCTTGAGAGGAAGCAATACAAGAGACGACAGGTGAAGAGAGTTTAATTTCGGACGGTACCGAGGGAACTCAGGGACAGCACTTTATTCTATTATTCGTGGCACCTGGCTGATTAGAAGTGGAAATGAAGGTTAACAGAGGCAGAGGTAATTGACCATGAGATCAAGTGTCTGAAAGACAGCAAGTGCGTTGAGAGGAATGTTTGTGAGCCGGATGCTGTAGAACTCCCGGCAGAGTGACACTAAGGAGAGAACTGGCATGGTGCCTCCCCCGTGCCGAAGAGCTGAGGGAAGACGGAGGGGCAGTGGGAGCTGGTGTCAGGCCCAAACCCTAGGTGTGATCTCTCTGGCCCAAACAGGCAGTTACAAAGCTTCTCCTTGCAGGCTTCACGGGAGGCCTTCACCATACCAGATTTGATGGAGAGCCCATGCCTTGCAGTTCTCGAAGGAGCTGTAGTCAAGGATTCATCCCTGGGCCAGCCAGATGTGCTCATATACACATTTGTATTCCTAACCCAGCCACCACAGCTCAGTTCAGAGGCCACCTTACTGAGGGCCTTGGCTGAGGTACTTCTTCCCACTTAGTATCTTTCCACTCCCATCCCTTACCCCCAGCCCCTGAGCACCACACATACAGATCTATTAAAAAAAAAAAGCAGTGATCTTCTGTCCAGGCCCCTCCACAGTAAGAAGATTCCCCTATTTGTGCTAATCTACCTGACTTGCCTGGTGCTATTCCATGGAAAGAAATGGAATATTGAAGAGCTAGTGATATTTTTTGTCTCTTGCTTTCTCTGTGCCAGTAAGTGAATGAAAGCTTGAATGTTACCTTCAGTTTTGCTTATTATCCTAATTAACTACCTTGATATCTGGTTCTTCAATAGTCAAGGCCTAAAAGCTTCACAGCTTTCAAACTAAAATGAAATTAGTTCTAGCTCCATAAGATCAATTGTAAAAGATAAGCCTAAACAGATGAAACTCTGCCAGTATGAACGGAAGAATGTCCCCAATCTTGGAGCCTTATACCAGTACCTCATCAGATCAGTGGCAGCATTAGATTAGAAATAAAGTGCACATGTAAATTAATGCATTTGACTCATCCTGAAACCATATCCCCCATCCTCAGTTCATGGGAAAATTGTCTTCTAAGAAATCGGTCCCTGGTGCCCAAAAGTTTGGAGGCCACTGTATTAAATTGTCCTCATACAAAGTCTTATATATAACATGAAGGTCTTTTGCTCTATGAGTTACTGCAAACTAAGTAAAAGGCAAGAAAACTAGATATTTAGGGTAATCATGGCATTCTTAGTAACTGATGCATGATGTCACAATTATATATCAATTAAGGAAGAAGTAATGCTGATTACTTAGAGACATCATGATAAAATGTGATTAATATTATTAATAAAAATGTTCTTTGAAGACCAAAAACTTACTGATTTAATATAATTTACAGTGCTGAATTCAGTGTGTAAGCCATGGAAGGCACACAGTAGATATCTGTGATTTCCAATTAAGTTAAATACATAGGCTGTTGCTTTACTTTGCTTTAAATTTGATCTTTGTCAGTCATGTACAGTTCAGTCATTTATGTACTCTCTTCAAATATTTTTTATGTCTTCTACACACCCGTTACTTTACTAAGCCCTAAGATAAAGGGGTGAAATACACATGGTTCCCAATCTCAATGATATATCAAGTGTTTACAATGCTAGCCCCCTTCTAAAGACCATCATTCAGTATGGATAAATATCAGTTTTAATGAGACTGTACTAAAACCTCAAGAGGAAAATAAGCGAGTTTAAACATCAAATATAATGAAGATAGCTGATGATGAGTAATGTACAATAGAGAAAAGATTCATAAGTAGGGTAATTTCTTAAAGAGTCGTAGAGGACAGTAGAAAAACAAATACTCTTAGGTTTTTTTGTTTGTTTGTTTGTTTACATCTGTGCAAGACTTTCTGCATTCTGATTGTTTTTCTACCAGTATTGTGGCCTTGTCTCCAAAATATTTACTGTAGGTGTCACAAAAATGTAAGTTAAAAGTTTCCTCCCCATCTTATTCCCCACTCTCTCTGCCTCCTCCTTTATCTTATTTTCTTCTTTCATAATCACATAAGGTTATCTCACAGAAATTATAGCAAGAAATTCATTAGGTAAACATTTGACCTAGATATGCCTTTTTATGTGTGGTTCAGTGGCTTAAAACTGGGAAAAGTGAACTAAAAATATAAGCTGTTTAAATTCACATAGGATGTCCTCTTAGACATGCTTAATGATTTCCTTGATTCTAATTGCAGTACAAGAATAAGATGAGTGCCCAGATCTAAAATCAAAAGGCAAAATTGTCTAGATTTTTTAAAAAATGCATTACTTTTTTTCTAATGGCATTTTGGAGCAAGAGGAAAATAATCTCATAGGCAAAAGAAAAATGGATTCAAACACTTTGAGAATATCATATATATATTGGAGAAGGCACTGGCAACCCACTCTAGTACTCTCGCCCGGAAAATCCCATGGACAGAGGAGTCTGGTAGGATGCAGTCCATGAGGTCACCAAGAGTCAGACACGACTGAGCAACTCCACTTTCACTTTTCCCTTTCATGCATTGGAGAAGGAAATGGCAACCCACTCCAGTGTTCTTGCCTGGAGAATCCCAGGGATGGGGGAGCCTGGTGGGCTGCCATCTATGGGGTCACACAGAGTCATACATGACTGATGGGACTTACAGCAGCATACATATATATATATATATATATATATNACATCCATACATGACCAGTGGAAAAACCATAGCCTTGACTAGATGGATCTTTGTTGGCAAAGTAATGTCTCTGCTTTTGAATATGCTATCTAGGTTGGTCATAACTTTCCTTCCAAGGAGTAAGTGTCTTTAAATTTCACGGCTGCAGTCACCATCTGCAGTGATTTTGGAGCCCAAGAAGATAAAGTCTGACACTGTTTCCCCATCTATTTCCCATAAAGTGATGGGACCAGATGCCATGATCTTCGTTTTCTTAATGTTGAGCTTTAAGCCAACTTTTTCACTCTCCTCTTTCACTTTCATCAAGAGGCTTTTTACTTCCTCTTCACTTTCTGCCATAAGGGTGGTGTCATCTACATATTTGAGGTTATTGAGATTTCTCCCAGCAATCTTGATTCCAGCTTGTGCTTCTTCCAGCTCAGCGTTTCTCATGATGTATTCTGCATAGAAGTTAAATAAGCAGGGTGATAATATACAGCCTTGACATACTCCTTTTCCTGTTTGGAACCGGTCTGTTGTTCCATGTCCAGTTCTAACTGTTGCTTCTTAACCTGCATACAGGTTTCTCAAACCTAGGCTTAAATTACATCTCTATATTTAGGGATGATAAACACAAAATCTTCCATTTTAGAGAATAAAGAAAATTCACCTATTCTTATTTCTCCCTCATTCCCTCTCTTTCATATTTTCTTCTTCCTGTCTCACTCTTTTATTTTCCATAAAATGTGACTACTTATAATAAACAATAGACACTGAGTAGGTACTGAGGTGATAAAAATAAATAAGACAGGTTTCTTCTCCCTAGAAGATCAATTGCAAAAGGCAAACTTAAAAAACATGAAATTGATACAATATAGTATGTGTCATTTGCTGTTATTTAGTCACTAAGTCATGTCCAGCTCTTTGTAACCCCATGGACTGCTAGGCTTCTCTGTCCATGAGATTTCCAAGCAAGAATACTGGAGTGGGTTGCTATTTCCTTTTCCAGGGGCTCTTTTCAACCCAGAGATCAAACCTTATCTCCTGCTTGGCAGGCAGATTCTTTACCACTGAGACACCTGGGAAGCCTAGTATATGTCAGAGGCTTTATCAAAGTGCAAAAAGAACCCAAGATCTAGTATCTATTTGTGTGTCTAGGGTGTGTGTGTGGAGGGGGGTATCAGAAAAGGCTTCAGATGGAATATGATATTTAAATTGGACCAGGAAATTTGAATGATTTTTTTATCCAAATTACTCTTACTCCTAGTTTTATGTCACCAGAGTCATAAGGAAGGACCTGAGTCCTTCCTTAGGGCAAGGAAGAAGTGCTCACAAAACACCTCTGGGATCTTAATTCTTCCCTGTCTCAAACTTTAGCCTCCCTTATTTCAAGAGAAGAACAAGAGAACAAATGATGTTAACAGAGCCCTGCCCAAGGCAGTAAATCTAACAGAGTCCCTAGGACATAGTCCAGCACAGAGATGTACAGGAAAGAGCTCTGCCAAATGCCAATGTCTTTATGGCAGTTTGTCAAGCTTCTGCATCCATGAGGAAATAGGAATTACAGATACATAGGTACACCTATGAGAGACTATGGGCTAAGGAGCAGCGTAGAGAATAATGATCAACATCATAAAAGGGAGAGTGGTAATATACAATTATAATAATGTCCTACATTTGCATGGCAGTTCAGATTTCACATCTTTCATATACAGCATTTTCTTTAAGCTTCACAGCAAATCTGTAAGACAAACAAGGAAAATATTAAAACTTTCTATTTGAAAATTGAGGAAATTGAGACTCTGGCAAAATAGACAAGTTGCCAAATGTCACACAGCTTGGTTTCCTAACTAGTAGTCAGGGGATTTTTCTTCTGTTCCTTGTAGTCTAATTGCAGCATTTGCCTATTTTGTCTGGGGGTATTCAGGCTGCTGCTATGAGTTAAAACAAACAAGCGAACTCCAAGAATCACGTTTTCTAAAAGTTTGATTCTCATTTCTGCCAATCATTTTCTTCATAATAAAGACATTAGAATAGTAAACAAAAGGTAACTCTTTTTTTTTTTTCCTGATTATGGGGAATAGAAAACAACAATCATTACCTGAATTGTTATTATTATATATTTTTTTGCCAGTTCCTGATTCAGAAGCACCTTCATACCCTGAAACAGTATATACCTGTCCATATAATCTATACCATTCAAAATTCCCATATCTACAGAGGATGAGATGGTTGAATGGCATCACCAACTCAATGTACATGATTTTGAGCAGGCTCCAGGAGTTGATGCAGAGGGAAGCCTGGTGTGCAGCAGTCCATGGGGTCACAAAGAGTCAGACACAACTGAATGACTGAACTGAACTGAACTGAACCATATGAAAGTGCCCAAAGTATGGACTTAATAATTATATAACCAAACAAGACACAAAACTCACAGTTTTAAAATGCACAGCCATAGTGCAATGCATCATAGAATAAGTTCATGAGACACATTAAGCTCCCATGTTTCATGAAAATTGTGTTGGAGGTAATGACTCGCTCTCAATGTTTTTCTTAATTTTTTGTTTTCATATAAACCTTAAAATAGACTTATAGGATGGCAATAATCTTTATTCTCATATAACCAACAGTGTAAAATAGAGCACTTGGATTAGAGGGATAATACATGGAACATTCAAGAGTAGAAGTTTGCCCCAGAAAAAATAAACCAAATGGTGAGCCTCAAGAACATAGGATATAACTTTGCATTGATTACTATCTCCAGGCCTTTGTGTAACCATCAACCAGTTTTGCTGCACTGGTACATCACATGTATTGTTGTTGTTGGTAGTGGTGGTATGTGTGTGTGTGTGTGTATGTGTGCTCAGTTGCTCAGTCATGTCCAAATCTTTGTGACCCCATGGACTATAGCCCCCCAGACTCGTCTGTCCATGGAATTTTCCAGGCAAGAATACTGCAGAGGGTTGCCATGTCTTACTCCACAGGATCTTCCCAATCCAGGAATCGAATACACGTTTCCTTCATTGACAGACAGATTCTTTACCACTGCGCCACCTGGGACACTCACATTATGTTCCTTTAACTTGAACTTTTTTTTTTTTAATGACATATTTTTTTTTTTAAATCGCTTACTCTAATAAGAGAGGAAGCCCCCAAATGAAAATCATATTATTAAATTGTATTGGTACTGTTCTTCATCTGGAGTCTTGAATTCTTAGACTCATGCCCCTCCCTTTCACAAAAGAGAAAGATTTATCTAGAGAAGAGCTAAAGATATGGGGGCATCAAATTGAACATTTTCTTTGATGATAATCAGAAGGTTTGGAAGAGAAGTGAAAAGAGTTTGCCCACTGTCTGACTCATTGTCACTTAATATATCTCAACATGCTCCCTAAAACTATCTCTAAGCCACAGCTAATATTTGCAATACACTAACATAATAATTTTCATTCTTCACATAGATAGTATATAGGAAATGATTAGTATATATGTGTGTTAGATATACACTAAATCAAATCTAGACTTAATATCTCTTTAGTATCTTTGGCCCAGTTGCCTTATAATTCTAATTAATGGCTTCAGATTTTCAATACAAATCTGCAAATTCCTAGAAAAAAATAAATACTTAGTAATAACTAATTGATCAGTATCTGAATTGATTGGACAGAATAAAAGATGAATTTCCACCATCAAAGTGAAAGGAATGGAAGAACCTTTATTTGTGCTATGCATATTCAAATAAGATATATGCTATTTCTATTTTTCCATTAGTATGTTAGGATATTAAACTAGAAAGTATCAAATAGAACTCAAAGAAAACATAACTTACATATGTTAAATATGGTATAATACTATGGGAGAAGCTATTGCTTCTTTATACTGACTCATCTGTTTAGCATAGTTGATCATTACCTGACTAGAGTTTCCAGTTTAGACTTGCACCTAAAATGACTATAGCACATGTTCATTGTCAAACATCCAACTGTTATTCATGTTGACATCTTTCACAAATTCTGTTCTAATTGCATCCAGGAAGCACAATAATGTTGTTCCTTGTTTCAAAGACAAAGAAGGTTCTGTAAAGCAAAAATAATAGTAATAATATGTTTGATATATTAATGCTGGCTTTCAGAGAATGCAAAGGTGGAATACAAGGAAATGTGTTCTTTCAGAATGATAAATATCATTAAAATTCAGAAGCATTTTAGCTGTGTTGAAAACTTAATAAAGAAAAAGGTATAAAATCTAAAATATAAGTGGATTTTCATAAAAAATAAAATAAGAAAATATACATTGAATCACCAGTAAGAAAAAAGGAAGATAAAGGGAACAAATTTTGGAATGACACAGGTTAATATTAGGAGATACTGTGCACATATGTTTTAAGCTTTATATGGAAGTAATCTAATACCTTTAAAAACATAAAACCATAGAGGTTGGAGAAAATGCATTCTGCTTTGTACTTCATACTTTTAAATGTGTATACAATGTATAGGTTATAAAACTAAGTAGTCACAAAATTGCTATAATGTTAACCCCATTAATCCAAAATTATCTAATCAGTATTTTGTCCAAATCTGGGGAGATGTACTAATCAATGATCCTTCTAATCATGTCTAGCACTGTGTTTCTACATGGCTGCAACAATAGGAAAGGGGAAACTTAAACAAAAGAAGAGCAAAATTTTAACATATTGAAAAAAACCTACATTTCTGGTGGGAATGCAAAATGGTATAACCACTTTGGAAGATACTATGACAACTTCTTACAAAACTAGATATTCCTACCACAGTACCCAGTATTCACATTCCTTGATACTTACTGAGAGGAGTGGAAAACTTACATCTACACAAAAACTTACACACAGATATTTATAGCAATTATTCATGACTTCTAGAGTGTGGAAGCAGCCAAGATTATTCTCCAATGGTTAAGTAAATAAATAATATATGCTACATCCCAATAATAAAACATAATTCAGCCTTAAAAAGAAGTGAGTTACTAAGCCATGAAAAGACATGGAGAAACTTTAAATGTCTCTTTCTAAGTGAGAGAAGCCAATCTGAGAAGGCTACAAATTATATGATTCCAACTCTATGTTGCTGCTGCTGCTGCTGCTGCTAAGTCGCTTCAGTCGTGTCCAACTCTATGCGACCCTATAGACGGCAGCCCACCAGGCTTCCGCATCCCTGGGATTCTCCAGGCAAGAACACTGGAGTGGGTTGCCATTTCGTTCTCCAATGCATGAAAGCGAAAAGTGGTATGGAGGCAGGAAAATGATCAGTGGTTGCCAGGGGTCAGGGAGGGGTGAAAGATGAAGAATCAGGGCACAGAGAGTTTTTAGGGCAGTATGATATAATGATGACTGTATATAATTATACATTTGCCCAAATTTACAAAATATACAATAAATACATTAGTGAACCTTAAGGTAAGTATGGGCTCCATAATGTGTCAATGTAGGTTCATCCTTGGTGAAAAATGCACCATTCTGGTGAGTAGGGTTGATAATGAAGGAGGCTACGTATGTGTGGGGCAGAGGTCAATAGGAAATCTCCGTATTTTCTCTCAATTTTACTGTAAACCTAAAATTGCTCTAAAAAATAAAGTTTTCAATAATATTTAAGAAATCAGTTGTGTTCAGTGTAATGGTATTGGCAAAGTGATAGTTTTGAGCAGATGTCTTATAAGATTTCATTATGTTTGATAAAGTACACACCAAAGCACTTAACTACACACACTTTTCTCAGGAAAGAGTGATAAGCTGATTTTATGGACCTATATCTACAAGGAAGTCTTATCTTCATATAAATCCTTAAAGTTCTCAAAAAATGAACCAAAGATGCAATGTAAAATATTAGATGCATAAGACTGGACAGAAACAGGTTCAGGGAACTACTTATTCAATATTTCATCATTATTTACAACTCTCAACGAAATGATCAGTCTTACTTATTTAACAAATGTTTACTGCATGTTGCCTATATGTCAGACACAACCTTAGTCTCTAGACAGCTCTTTCTGCCTAACCAAGCTATATTATTTGGCATGGTTCAATTTATTAGACAATCCTAAGTCATTTCAGTCATATTTGACTCATGGACTGTAGTCCAATAGGCTCCTCTGTCCATGGGATTCTCCAGGCAAGAATACTGGAGTGGGTTGCCATGCCCTTCTCCAGGAGATCTTCCTGATCCAAGTCTCTTACATCTCTTGCACTGGCAGGTGGGGTCTTTACCACTGAGTCACAAGGGAAGCCCTAATTTACTAGACAGTTCTACCTTATTTCATTTTTTTGGAATTAAGCCTTTGAAGCTATATAAGTTGTCTTCTCTTTTAAAAGAAATTCTCCAAGAAAACATCCCAATTTACCAGAACAAAGTACAGAAAAAAATACAGTTGAACAACATGGGTTTGACTTTGTAGATCCACTTATACATGGACTTTTTTCAAAGTGCAGTACTATAGAATCTGAGGCTGGTTGAATCCAGGGATGAGAAACAGAGGATGTAAAGAACCAACTATAAATTACATGTGGATTTTTGATTAAGCAGAGGTCAATATCCTAACCCCTGCATTGTTCAAGGGTCAAACAATTTCCTTTTCTGCTTTAAAGTTCTTAGTGCTAAATTTAGTTCTTTAAAGCACTAATCATAAAGATGTGACTAGCTGATTACATGTGGAATTTCCAATGTCCAGTCAATGGGTCTCTTCCCACTTGGAGCAGTCTGTCTAGGTTAGTTTATATAACAAAAACCTCAGGACTATGAGTATCTCTCCCCAGACTTACCACTTGAGATTCAGGCATGATATTCCTACTGAATGCTGGTCATCTTAAAATGAGTGTCCCATAAAAATATCAAAGAAAAATTTCTAAATCTCAATGTTGTCTCTAGGTCTTCCTTTTTCAATTCTTATGATCTCTATCCTGGTAAATGAAGTCACCATCCATCCATTATTCTAGGGTAGACTCCTTGAAGTCTCACATTCTATCTTCCTCCTTGAAAGTAAAAGTGAAAGTGAAGTCACTCAATCCTGTCTGACTCTTTGTGAACAAATGGACTGTAGCCTACCAGGCTACTCGGTCCAGGGGGCTTTCCAGGCAAAAGTGCTGAGATGGGTTACCGTTTCCTTCTCCATCTTTCTCCTTCTCCTTATTATCTTTCAAATATAGCCTCTTCCTTAGTTTAGACTGGAGAACCTCCAAATTGATTTCTGACTTCTGTTTTCTACCTTCTAATCACATGCCAGGCAGTTCTAAGAATATGAAAATTATGTCATTTCCTTGCCTAAATTTCTGAAATTACTCTATTTTGTATGTAGGATATGTACTCATGTAAAATATTTTTCCCATCTTTCCTTCTGTGTTTTATACCTTCATTTTCTACTATAAATGAGAGTTTCATTTACATAGTTTTATTGACATTTAGGTATTAAAATCTGAATTTTATCATATCTTCACTCATAATCTGAATTATAATAGAAGTTTTTGAATGTATTGGTGGCATTTTCAATCTCCCAGTCACATGCTAATATTCTGAATTACTGAAAAAGTTTATCATGATCATGTTTTCCTTTCAATCCTATCAGTATCTTTCACCATAAGTAGTGATCTCGTGTATATTCAAAATTAAGAGTATATTGATATCAATAATTCAGTTCAGTTCAGTCACTCAGTCATGTCCGACTCTTTGCAACCCCTTGAATCACAGCATGCCAGGCCTCCCTATTCATCACCAACTCCCAGAGTTCACTCAAACTCATGTCCATCGAGTCGGTAATGCCATCCAGCCACATCATCCTCTGTCGTCCCCTTCTCCTCCTGGCCCCTATCCCTCCCAGCATCAGAGTCTTTTCCAATGAGTCAACTCTTCGCATGAGGTGGCCAAAGTTTCAGCTGGAGTTTCAGCTTTACCATCATTCCTTCCAAAGAACACCCAGGGCTGATCTCCTTTAGAATGGACTGGTTGTATCTCCTTGCAGTCCAAGGGACTCTCAAGAGTCTTCTCCAACACCACAGTTCAAAAGCATCAATTAGCACATATAAATACAGCAGGATTGTGTAAGCTCAAATCTTCACTGTTTTTCCTAGAGTTATTCAATACATTATAGTCACTACATGCATATTAGCCTGTTACTAGGAGACACACAGGATTTGGAAAACATAGGAATTAGATAAAGATAATTAACTATTCGATGTATTAAGTTAAGGAGAAAACTTAGTGGTCAAGTGGATACTCAGTTTTTCCCTATATTTTTCATATTTTGATTTTAGGGTTATTTTAAACTCTTCATTAAGAAAATTTTCATGCTCAAAAGTAGAGGGAAGGAATTTCTATGAATTTCTGTCTGGCAGTAGCAGTGTGTCTGTGTCCTGTGGTTTGTTATTTAACCTTTGCACTATGTTTTCTCCTGTGCTCTCAAAACAGAATGCCAATAACCTTTCCTCGGAGCTCTTAGAAATTTAAAAATTAAAGCTTTCTACTGGAAATGCTAAATACAATTTAGATTAAATACAAATACAGTTTAGATTTAATGGGAGAATTGGGACATGTAAATATTGTAATAAGAACAAGAGAGCAGGGTGTTGACTATGTTTTATAGATGAGAACAGGGAACTGGAAATCAGTTGTATTCCCACTTCTGTTAGTTTTTGCTGTTATGGGGAGGAAAACGTATAACCTGTCTCAGTTTACCCATCTGGAAATAAAAATTGCTTTTCTTTTTTGATGTGAGCCTTAACTAGATTATTAAAGCTGTCTGAACTCACTTTTTATGTAAAGAAAAAAATATACACAATTTAAGAATAAATATTACATCATGCATAAGGATATTTGTATTAGAGTGCTCAGTTTCCAAGGCTGAAATAAATGAGGCAAAGCCATCTGTACTGGGTGCCAGATAGAGCATCCTGTCCTAATGGTTCAAGAGTTTAGCAGTGCTAAGTGTTTATGGTCCGTAGATAAAGCTAAGAAAAAGATCACTTCAGGAGAAAGATGATGTTCAACTAAGTAACTCCCTACCAGCTCACACACAAAGTAATGAGTCCCAGTGTACTAGGGAAAACAAATATACAGAAAACCTGGATGCTGGAAAACCTTTCAGTTCAGTTCAGTTCAGTGGCTCAGTTGTGTCCAATTCTTCCCAACCCCATGAATCACAGCACGCCAGACCTCCCTACCCATCACCAACTCCCGGAGTTCACTCAAACTCATGTCCATCGAGTCGGTGATGCCATCCAGCCATCTCATCCTCTGTTGGCCCCTTCTCCTCCTGCCCCAGTCCCCCCCAGCATCAGAGTCTTTTCCAGTGAGTCAACTCTTCGCATGAGGTGGTCAAAGTACTGGAGTTTCAGCTTTAGCATCATTCTTTCCAAGGAAATCCCAGGGCTGATCTTCAGAATGGACTAGTTGGATCTCTTTGCAGTCCAAGGGACTCTCAAGAGTCTTCTCCAACACTACACTTCAAAAGCATCGATTTTTTGGCGCTCAGCTTTCTTCACAGTCCAACTCTCATATCCATACATGACCACAGGAAAAACCATAGCCTTGACTAGACAGACCTTGGTTGGCAAAGTAATGTCTCTGCTTTTCAATATGCTATCTAGGTTGGTCATAACTTTTCTTCCAAGGAGTAAGCATCTTTTAATTTCATGGCTGCAGTCACCATCTGATGAAATAATCTTTGAATCCTCTCTTGCTCTCTTTCCTCATCCCATCTAAATGTTGCATCCTTCCCTGGATCATTATCAGAGTATCCCAACTGAACTATGGTCCAAGAGTGAATTCATCAAAATATCTAGATAGTTTCAGACAATTTAATCAGTGCCCATGAGCATTCCAAAAATCTGGCACAATTTCAACAGTCAGTTCACTTGTTCAGTTGTGTCCGACTCTTTGCAACCCCATGAATCACAGCACGCCAGGCCTCCCTGTCCATCACCAACTCTTGGAGTTCACCCAAACTCATGTCCATCTAGTTGGTGATGCCATCCAGCCATCTCATCCTCCATTGTCCCCTTCTCCTGCCCCCAATCCCTTGCAGCATCAGGCTCTTTTCCAGTGAGTCAGCTCTTNTAGTATATTCAAAAGCAGAGACATTACTTTGCCAACTAAGGTCCATCTAGTCAAGGCTATGGTTTTTCCTGTGGTCATGTATGGATGTGAGAGTTGGACTCTGAAGAAGGATGAGTGCCAAAGAATTGATGCTTTTGAGCTGTGGTGTTGGAGAAGACTCTTGAGAGTCCCTTGGACTGCAAGGAGATCCAACCAGGCCATTCTGAAGGAGATCAATCCTGGGATTTCTTTGGAAGGAATGATGCTAAAGATAAAACTCCAGTACTTTGGCCACCTCATGCGAAGAGTTGACTCATTGGAAAAGACTGATGCTGGGAGGGATTGGGGGCAGGAGGAGAAGGGGACGACAGAGGATGAGATAGCTGGATGGCATCATGGACTCGATGGACATGAGTCTGAGTGAACTCCGAGAGATGGTGATGGACAGGGAGGCCTGGTGTGCTGCAATTCATGGGGTCTCAAAGAGTCGGACACAACTGAGCGACTGAACTGAACTGACTGAACTGAAATCTCTATAAGAGCAATGGAAAATGTATGGCATCTATGTCACCACCCCTCCTCTGTCTACTAAAGAAATTGTTAATTGCAGGTAGAAGCAAACTATAGCTCTGCAGTGGGCCCAATTTTGCTACCTATTATATAAATAAAGTTTTATTGGAATACAACCATGCCCATTTCTTTCTGTACTACCTTGGCTGCTTTTGTTCTGTGATGGAAGAGTCGAAGGGTTGCAACACAAATCATATGGCCTTCAAACCTAAAATAATATTTACTATTTAGCCCTGTAGCTCTGCCCCCACCAAAAAATGGCCAACCCCTGTATTGCAGTATAATTTTCTACCAACCAATAAACAGTTTGAATTGGTATCAACCAATTTCTCCTATCACCCACTAGGATTGATTAAAATTTGACTGTTAGGTATTCTGATTATTTAAAAAATCATTTATCATTACTACTAAATCAAACAGAGAAACTAAATCATTAATAAATCAGTGAACTCAAGTTAGGTCACATTTAGGAAGTCAGCTTTCTTATTTCTTGGGCTTTCTTAAACTTTGTATGGAAAGCTCTTTTCTTTAACCATGGGAATCACCCAGTTAAAGAGTATTTTTAACCTAGGGTTGGGGTGGGCAGATTAGGGATTACTTGTCAGCCACATCCTCATTCCATTTTTTCTGGAGATCCTTGTGGATGTGGCCTCTGTAGACTTCAATATCACACTATGACTAACTCTGCCCCCTAATGAGCCAAGTCTGATTCACCAAATATCTAAAACAAAAGGAAAAATGTAGATAAGAAAAGACTATCTAAAAACCTTCAGGGAAAGCACCGTAGAGAGAATGAAGGGGATGGCGTTGGCTAAGTTGCCCATTCTAGTACATTCAGAAATCCTATTTCAAGCGAACTTCAAATCTCATTATCTTGTTCCCAAAGGCCAAGCACAAAAAGGACCACAGCACAACTATCTTAACCTTGGGAAGGCCAATTTTTAAAGTGCATGACTTCAGTCATGTACAGAGTGACCTGAAGAGCAGCAATGTAGCCTATATACAACAATTCCCAGTAGCTTATCTTAAGGGAAGATTGTGCATGCGGATTTCCAAGACACCCACACCTCAGAGATAATGCCAGTGAGTTAATCAAATACTTTTCTGCCTGCACAACTGTGATACCTAAAGCTGCTAGGAACATCATTTTTAGACATCCGTGGGAGGGATTCTTTTTGTAATTCTGCATTTCTCTAACTCCCACCACATGTCTAGGCTTGCCTTCCAAAGACACACACTGCCACCTTTTCAGAGCAGTCTTTGTCTCTCTCTCTCTCTCTCTTTTTTTTTTTTTTTTAGCCATGGACTTAGTAGCCTTCCTAGGGTTGCTTGCAGCAAATGCTAAAATAGCAAGTATGATTTCACTGGCAGTATATGAACTGACCTGAAAGCAAATCCCATTTGGTCCTCTAGAACTGAGTCTGTCATCCCTCCTTCCCCTCAATCTGCTTTTGTTCTTACCTCCTCAGGCACTATTCCACTCTCCTAAAACATCCAACAAGAACAGAGGATCAGTTAACTCTGACACCTTTAACGGGACAGCTATACAAGTAAAATCCTAAGACAATGCTGGTGAACAAGGCATAGAGCCAATGTTCTGAAAGCCCATCTCTGATGGGTGAGCAAGATTAATAAATAGAACATGCAAAAGAGTGGACTAAGTTCTGTGACAAGAGTTAACACAAGAGAATATGAAATCACACAGAGTAGAGCAGGTATCACAGTAGGCTTCCAAGATATTATATTTCAGCTGAGATAGAGACCATAATGAGCAACCCTGTGGCTCAGTAGTAAAGAATCCACCTGCCAATGCAGGAGATGAGGGTTCAATCCCTAGGTCAGGAATATCCCCTGGAGAAGGAAATGGCAAACCATTCCAGTATTTTTTCTTGCCTGGGAAATGCCACGGACAAAGAAGCCTGATGGCATATAGTCCATGGGGTTGCAAGAATCAGACCTGACTTAGCTATTAAACAACAACAGGAAACATAAATGAGATTTAGCCAAGAAAAGACAGTGGAGAGAAAACTGTTCCAGCCACAAGGAACAGTTCATGTACAGAGACCTGGAAGAGACAGAAAACATTTGGAAACTGCAGGAAGGCTCATAGAACCAGTTAAATAATTAAAGCATGTAAGCTCACTTATCAGAAAGATCTGAATTTCAATTTTATGACTTGAGGCAGATTATTTAAGCTTTCTGTTCCTCAGTTTCCTCATCTATAAACTGGAGATGACAAGCAGCACATAATAAGCTCTCAAAACCTATCAGTGATTATTACACTAGCACTTTATTACTTTATTATAATAATTTAGCATTATTTTTATTACTTTAATATTAAAATATTACCTTTTATTATTAAGCCTCAATTTAAGTCTAAACTGAAGAAAACTGAGAATAACAACACTTTATCTTCCTGGGTTTTAACAGATTAAAATTATGCATTTTTTTTTATAACATAAAAGATACATTTATTTAAAAAAAATTTTTTTTTTACTTTATTTTACTTTACAATACAAAATAAATTCCTGTTTAAACTCTGTTAGGAATGCTTTTACCTGCAAATAAGGGAAGAACTTCTGATAGAGTCAATATAAAACAATAAAATTAAACATTGGGGGGGGGTTCTCACACAAAAAGAGACCTAGAACTTCCCTGGCAGTCCAACAGTTAAGAATCTGCCTCTCACTGTAAGAGACACAGGTTCAATCCATGGTCCGAGAATATTCCACATACCCAAGGGCAAATAAGCCCACAAGAGCCACATTACTGAGCCAGCTGGCCTTAGAGCCTATGCTTTGCAACAAGAAAAGCTACTGCAATGAGAAGCTGTCGCACCACAGTGAAGAGAAGCCCTAGCTCTCTGCAACCAGAGAAAGCTGGCCTGCAACAACAAAGACCCAGCAGAGCAAAAAGAAAAAAAAAGAAACCAGGATATAGGTTCCTGCTGGTGCTGATTTTGTAAATTGATGACATTTGGGCTGGCATTTCTGCAATTCTCTTGAAATTTCTCTGTGCTTGCTGTTTCCATCACAAATGGTAACTTTTGATTCCTAACGGTAAATTCATATTCAAGTAAGAAAAGCTGGGGAAAGGGTTATGTCCGACACATACTAGGTTATGTTCCCTTTGAACAGGGAAGTGAAACCTTACCCAGAAACTTCCAGGAGACATTCACCTATACCCATTGACCAGAATAGCAACATGTGGCTAATTCTGCTTCAAGGGAGGCTTGAAAGTGAACATTCATCTAGGAATATTGCCACTCAACTCAGAGTTTGTCAGCAAGAAAGGAGAGAATGGATATTAAGTAGACAATCAATACTTTCTGCCATAGTATTACTTAATGACTCTTCCATGTGCCAAGCTCTGTGTAGAGTGCTTTATATGAATTATTTTATTTACTCTTCATGTTTCACACAATGATGCACTTATTACTACTAGTGTTATTTAATGGATAAGGAGATGGAGGTACAGACAGAGAAAGAGTAATTTGGGCCTCATCACGCATTGCCTTCTCTAGGGGATCTTCCCAACCCAGGGACTAAACCCAGGTCTCCAACATTGTAGGCAGATTCTTTACTGTCTGAGCCACCCAGGAAGCCCTGAATAATACACACAACTATTTGGTGGTAAAAGTGGGTGCCAAAGCCAGATAAATTGATTCCAGGCCATGGAGCCAAAAAGAAAGAAATTATTCACAGGGCCTCTCCAAAATGAACTCACATTTTGAGCTACTATTGTGGTTGAAATATAGTGTGAGAAACCACGAGCTTTCACGCTCCTCTAAATGTCCATCCCACAACTCTGGCACCCAACTTTTTACCAGTACCTCTGTTGAGCACTGTGTCATCTCACATACTCCCTCCTCTCTCACCATGCCTGCCCTTGTGCTTCTTGAGTTAAGGGGCATATCCTAAATTTCTTTAAGTCCACCTCTCCATCAACAACTTGTCCTTAACAAACCCAAAAGAATGCTGCTAATCAAATAAAATCAACCAGAGTTTGTTTTTAAATTGAAAAGTTCTGAGTTCTGCTTTCCTAGGCATAGAGTCTGTCCCTTAGCAGCCTCAAAGTGGTGGTACTGGGGGTAGAGGAATCATGGGCTGGGGATGCATGGTAGAGACAGACTTCAGATATCTCAGCTCTTCTCAAATAAAATAGCAGCTTTAACTTTTCTCTGTTTCTTCTGTTCTTAGCTCCTCTCAATTCTGATTTGAGGGAATCAGAAAAGTTCTGTATTTCTTGTTAGGAATAGCAAAAAAAAACAAACAACAACAACAACAAAAAAAACAGTAATGTGGCATTAATGTCTTGACCTGAGACCTATAGGTCTGGGGATGTGTATCTTCATCAAACATCAGTAATTTAAGGCCTATTTAATGAGATAAGTAAATCATTACAGCAAGCATGTACCTAGACCTAATATAGATCCAGCTGTTAGTCCACTCAAGTAGCTAAAAAAGGAGACAAAACCAATTTCTATACCTCTTTCATTAGACTTCATGCATGAGAATAATTTGAACTTGGTCAGTGTCATGTAGTTGATGCTATTTTTTTTGCTGAAAGTTCCTTGTGTTTCTGCAGAGATCCACCCAGAATTACCCCCTTTGCATTGGAGCCTGGTGGTTATGTCTTACCCTTAGGTCTTGCCCTTCTCTCTCCACAGCTAGAGCTGCTATTATGAAATAGCCACCTGCTGGCTCCTCACTGTCCCACCCACTGTTCTCTGTCAGAGCCTGCATGCTCCCCAGTTCTGGGTAACCTTTGGTTACAATGTAGAAGTTATGACAATTCCAGTCATGGGGTTTTTGCACTGTTAGTGAGTTTGGTCAGAGGGATCAGTTGGACACTTCTCCTGCTGCGAGTAATCAGACCAGTACATCAGCCTGTGATGTCTGAAGGAATCAGAGCCTTCTGGGTCTGCTAGGTTAGAGAGTAAAGTCATTCCTATTGTCCTCGGTGATCTCTTCATGAAAAGCCTTACCTGCCAACAATCAAAGAAGAATGGGTGAGCGACAAACTGTGGCTGGAGCCCTTAAGCCTGGTGCATAGGGCTGAACAGGATGAGAAGAGTCTGAAGAGAGGGAAGGATAACTCCAATTTTACTGCCAAGCAGAATGCTTTTCAGCCTAAAGATTTTTGTTTTCAACAATCTGCCTTGGCCATTTGAATTACAGACTGTACGTTTTATCTATGGTGATCTCAGCCTCTGCCTAATTCGCCATGGGTTTGTCTGCGGTTTTCTTCTTAGAGGTCACGACTGCATGCCAACTTCCTTCACCACGTAGCTGGTGCATGAGACAAATATGTAAGATCTGACCACATTCTCCATTAGGATTAAAAGCCCACAGCTGGGATTCATAAGGATATTTTAAACACCAAGTGTTTAACGCAGTCACACTCACATAGCCATTGCATCATGGAGAATAGGAGAGGGTAAGGAGGAGACAGAATTTCCATTTGTGTTAGTAAAACAGTATACGCACTTAGGAAGTTGCAGTTCCAGTTTGTGCTGAAGCATAGTGGATATTAGAAAGCATATTTGAAAGAAAAGCCACAGTTATTTGTTTTACATAATAATGGATTCAGAGAAGTTTTCAAAACAGGAAAATTGGTTGATTCATCAAAGTTTATTTCTGGATCTTTTGATGGGCCAGTAGACTCCAAACCAACTCTAAATGTCCTACATGATTTTCAAAGGATGTCTCAATATGTCAATTTTCTTCCACTTTAGAAGAAAGGAAAACAAAATAGCTGAAGTTTACTCAGAGCCAGAGGAAAATATTATGTCTTTTTTGCAAAGTAATAGGCCAGCATTAAGTACTTTCCTTAAAAAAAATTTTTTTTGTTGTTTCTTTCTCTGCACTGTAAGGAAAACTGTGTTTTTCCTCACAATTGGGCAGCATTTCAACAACAAAAAAGCCTTCCACTGAGATTAAAGATGGTTCCAGACATCTAATTTCTCAGGGCACAGATATCCTGCAGCCAAAAATGAGATGAACTCTGGGATCAGGAAGAAAGCTTTCCAAAGCCCCCGTCTGTAGTTGAGTTGACTTGCCCAGCATGATATATTTGGATGATCCAATCATTTTAAAATAACAAATGCTCTCTTAAAAAGAAGGCAACCTCTAATATCATTAGAGACCCCAGTGTTGCTCTGATTGTTACACTTTTTTCTTTCCTTCTTATCTATAATCTGATAACCAGTGGGAGGCCAGGAGAACAAAGCCAACTCAGACACTGTACATCAATCAAGAAATCAGTTGTACTACAATGACAACTCAGCTGGTGGTTCTAAAGGTTTATGCCATGAGCCAGCATAAAATGTAATCATCTCAGGAGTCAGGGCATATTATGGAATAGCAAGAAGCCTTGCTTTAGCGCTTGAGAAGATCAGCAGGGAAATGGGAGCACAGATAAAAATCTTCAGCATATTAAAATGGTTTCAATAAACAATTCAGGATAAAGGAGAGCCTTATGTCACATTTTCATGGGTAGCATGGCCCTGAAGGGCAGTGTGCAGAAATTTAGAACAAAGAGTAGCAGACATGTTCTTTGGACACCATTTGTATACCCTCTCTAGTATAAAATCTGGCTGCTGTTGCTGCTCAGTCGCTTCAGTCATGTCCAACTCTGTGCGACCCCATAGATGGCAGCCCACCAGGTACCTCTGTCCCTGGGATTCTCCAGGCAAGAGTACTGGAGTGTGTTGCCATTGCCTTCTCCAATAAAATCTGGCTAGCTCCACTGAACTGCAGAATGCCACTGCAAGAAAAATGCCTTCTCTTAAAACCCAAAAAGATTCTTTTTAAGTATGCATATATTTTTTTCTGTCATTGACAATCCAAAGAGATAATCTCTCTGTTATTGGGCTCACCCCACCAAAAGAATCATGCAGCACTTGAAAGTTCAGAATTCAGCTTATCTGAATTTACTGTTTGTCATTGATCTTCTGACATTAGCTGGCTGGCTGATGAGAGCAAAACACACTCAAGTGAGCTAGGTCCACAGTACAGAGGGAGAAAGTTGATTGCTTCTCCTTAATCCTCTGAGTTCCACTTACATAAGAAACTCTAATATCCAGTACTTTCCACTCTGTGAAGTTGTGATATTCTCTTTTCCCTTCAATATAATCTAGGAATTGTGATGTGTTTATCTATCGACATGTGGGGTTGTTATGTCCATTTTTTGTATACTGAAAACTTTCTGAGATCTCCCTCCCAAGCACTTTTAAATCATTGCCATTGTAAAAATCAATGTCATTATTATTATTATTATTATTATTATTTTTTACCAAACACTAACTGTAAGGAAGGGACTGTGCAAAATAGTTTCTATACATTATCTCATTTAACCTTCATAATCACCTTGTGAGAATGACAGTACAAACCCACAAGATGCAAATTAGAATTTTGGCTCAAAAAGATTTATTAACTTGCCCAAGATCAAGCAGTTAGCAAGCACAGGATTGAAGTTTGAACCAGGTCACCTGAAACTCAAATTCCATCTTTTAGCTGTTATTCTACACTGCTTTCTGAGGCTGAACTTAAACCTCTCTTTTCAACTTCAGTCCATTTCCTTGTTAAGAGTTTCATATTTCAGTGACCACAGTCCCTCATGCAATACCCTGCAAAGAAAAAAAACAGTTCACTTTTAGTTTAGGGGGTTGGGGAAATCCAGTAACTCTGCAATAATCTAAAAATTACCTTATAAATAAAAAGGCTTTGAAAATCTCACCCCCACACTATGTTCCAATCACACTAAACCACTTGTTATTCTAACTGGGCTCAGCTTTACACTGGCTTTTCTGTTTGCCTCTAATTCCCTTCTTAAAATTTACAAAATGTTCAGCTTTTCCTTATTCGAACATTTAATGTTCATTCTCAACAGCATATTTATTATCAGTGTTGCTAAGAAGATTTGCTTCTTCCAAAGCCCTCTGTCAAATGCAGGCTTCCTGCATATGTTGATGCCCTGTGTTTGGGTTCTTTTGTCTGTGTGTTTAAATGCTGAAGCCAGTTCCCTCAGGATACTCCAAGCTCTCTGGCTCACAGCCTTGCGAACTTATCCCTTTGCTGCAAACAGAAGAGAATGCAACAAATGAAGAATCCTTTAAAGTCCTTTTCATAGTGTGAGCTTAAAACAGTCCTCTTCCTCAAATGAATAGAGATATAGACACTCTCACAATTTCTATGTTAGATGGTCTGACTATCTAACGATTTTATGCTATATTTCCATATCAAAAAAGCATTTTATTGACTCATAACTCTTACATTTGAACAGGATCTCAGATTTTTTTTCCCATCTTTTTGCACAGAATTATAAGAGATACTTTAGACACTGTGTGAAGCCTTGAATAAAAAAATAAAATAGAATAAAATAACCAAATGTTACTGCTCTTCTACTCAGAAAGTTGTATTAACCCTTGCAAGGCTGATGTCATCTAACACCTGTATAGCTAGTTAGGGCTGTGCTTCTACATTAGAGGGGAACATTTCTGGATAATTTTGCTTTGTAGATAACAGCACTAGCAACTGGTACAGATGAAAGAATAGAAACCAAGATTTCTGCAGTCAAGGAAGTATTGCATGTAGCTTTGCTGTAGAAATTCTGACCTTAATGATGGAAGATAACACTGTTTACAAGGTTCCAAGCATTGTATTAGGTGCCTTACATGCACTCTCTCCCTTAATCTTCTCAATAACCCTATAGGGCGAAATAGACACTAGCTTTTGTTCAAATTTGAGGCATTAGGCTAAATGTGCCTGTGTTATCACAACCAGTAAAGGCAGATAGTCTAGGTCTGGAGTCTATGCTCCTGATCACTAAACTATGCTAAAATTTACTAAAGTGCTGCTGAAATGAATCTCTACTGCTTCCAGACAGGGTGGAACACAAGAGTTCATCAGAAAATTACATAATGAGAAAAGAAATAGATCATTTTCTGAAGTGTATTTATTAGTTGCATCCAGTTTATTCATTCAAAAAGCATTCTTTGAAACTACTTAGTATGTAACAAGCGGTATCCTAGATGTAGATGATGTATCAGTGGCTAAAAGAGAAAAATCTCTCACATTCTTTGGAAAGGAGTCAGACAAAAATGATAAATAGATATTTTATAATAGGTATTTTTATAGGTATTTATATAGGTACTTTATAATGATAAAATACATAGGTGTTTTATAATGATAATTCTTGGTAAAAAGCCAGCCAGCCAAACAAACTAAAAACCAACAGAAGGAAGAGGAATAGAGAGTTTCAGAGTATAAGAGATCAGGGAGGAAAAACTAGAATAAAGAGACAGAAGACATGGTCAGTGACAGTGAGGTAAGAGGAAAAATGTGATGTCCAAGAAGTCAAATGGAAAGAAATTTCCGAAAAGGAGGGGGTAATCAACCATGCCTCTTGCTGTGGTACCCTCAGATGTGCTGTTTGATAATAACGGTGAGGTCAAACACCTAACAGGAGCAGTTCAGGAGCAAAGTGAAAGTGAAACTCACTCAGTCATGTCTGACTCTTTGTGACCCCATGGACTTTACAGTCCATGGAATTCTCCTGGCCACAATACTGGAGTGGGTAGCCTTTCCCTTCTCCAGCAGATCTTCCCAACCCATGGACTGAGCCCAGGTCTCCTGCATTGCTGCTGCTGCAGCTAAGTCTCTTCAGTCATGTCCGACTCTGTGCGACCCCACAGACAGCAGCCCACCAGGCTCCACCATCTCTGGGATTCTCCAGGCAAGAACACTGGAGTGGGTTGCCATTTCCTTCTCCAATGCATGAAAGTGAAAAGTGAAAGTGAAGTCTCTCAGCCGTGTCCGACTCTTGGCGACCCCATGGACTGCATCCTACCAGGCTCCTCCGTCCATGGGATTTTCCAGGCAAGAGTACTGGAGTGGGGTGCCATTGCCTTCTCCGGGGATTCTTTACCAGCTGAGCCTCCTGGGAAACCCAAGTGAGGCAGACAAATTGGAGGCAGGCTGTTTGCTAAGGCTGCTGTAATAAAACACCAGAGACTGAGCTTCCTTGGTGGCTCAGGGGTAAAAATCTGCTTGCCAGTGTAGGAGACCCGAGTTTGATCCCTGGTCCAGGAAAATCCCACAGGGAGGCCTGGCATGCTGCAATTCATGGGGTCGCAAAGATTTGACACAACTGAGCCACTGAACTGAACTGAACTGAACCCTCAGTAAATCGTTAATCCAATTTTCTGCTGATGGATGGGGCTGTGTTCCCTCCCTGTAGTTTGGCCTGAGACCAAACTATGGTAGGTGTAATGGTGACCTCCTCCAAAAGGACTGATGCCAGCATGCCATGGCTCCCAGGACTGTTGTATTCATGCCTCTGACCCCGTGGCAGGCCACTATCAACCCACACATCCACTGGAGACTTCTGGACATTCACAGGCAAGTCTGGATCAGTTTCTTGTGGGATCACTGCTTCTTTATCCTGGGTCCTGGTGCTCACAAGGTTTTGTTTGTGCCTTCCAAGAAGTCTGTTTCCCGGTACTGTGGAAGTTCTGTAGTCGAATTCCACTGACCTTCAAAGTCAAATTCCCTGGGGGTTCTCGGTCCCTTTGCCAGATCCCCAGGTTCTGGCAATTCTGTTGTGGGCCCCAGAAGTTTTGCAATGGTGTGAGAACTTCTTTGGTATAATTGTTTTCTCCAATTTGTGAGCCATCTGTTTGGGGGCTCTGTGGTGGGGCTAATGCCAATCTCCTCCAAGAGGATTTATGCCACATGGCATGCCTCCCAGGTCTGCTGCAGCCAGACCCCCTGTCCCTGCAGCAGATCACTGCTGACCTGTGCCTCTGCAGGAAACAGACACTCAAAGGCAAGTCTGGCTCAGTCTTTTATGGGGTCCCTGTGTCCTGGTGTGCACAGAGTTTTGCTTGTGCCCTCGGAAAATCTCTGGTGGGTATAGGGTTGATTTTAGATGTGATTTCACCTCTCCTAACATCTTATAGGGTTTTTCCTTTGCCCTTGGATGTGGTGTATCTTTTTTTGGTGGGATGCAACATTCTGCTGTCAATGGTTGTTCAGCAGCTAATTGTGAATTTTGGAATTCTCATAGGAAAAGATGAGTGCATGTCCTTCTATTCTACCATCTTGACAAGAACCATAAAGAAGGCTGAGAATTGAAGAATTGATGCTTTTTAATTGTGATGTTGGAGAAGACTTTTGCGAGGCCCTTGGACTGCAAGGAGATCCAACCAGTCCATTCTAAAGGAGATCAGTCCTGGATGTTCTTGGGAAGGAATAATCCTAAAGCTGAAGCTCCAATACTTTGCCACCTGATGTGAAGAGCCAACTCACTAGACAAGACCGTGATGCTGGGAAAGATTGAAGGCAGGAGGAGAAGGGGACGACAGAGGACAAGATGGTTGGATGGCATCANAATCCTAAAGCTGAAGCTCCAATACTTTGCCACCTGATGTGAAGAGCCAACTCACTAGACAAGACCGTGATGCTGGGAAAGATTGAAGGCAGGAGGAGAAGGGGACGACAGAGGACAAGATGGTTGGATGGCATCACTGACTTGATGGATATGAGTTTGAATAAGCTCTGGGAGATGGTGAAGGACAGGGAAACCTGCTGTACCACAGTCCATGGGGTCGCAAGATGTTGGACATGACT
Organism: Neotragus pygmaeus; assembly: GCA_006410875.1. Classification (NCBI taxonomy): domain Eukaryota; kingdom Metazoa; phylum Chordata; class Mammalia; order Artiodactyla; family Bovidae; genus Neotragus; species Neotragus pygmaeus. Next base: position 394,711 of record SJYV01031116.1, on the reverse strand, counting down.
GAGCAACAAACCTTTTCAGTAAGTAAAACACCTTACAGTTTTAAAAGAGGGGGCAGCATTTCTGTGTATATATAATTACAGTTTTCACATATCATATAATGTTCTGGTGTCCATAGCACATCATTTGGCAAATGCTTATCTGTTTCAATAATAATAATAATAGCCATTATATATTGATGGTCTACTGTGGGTAAAGCCAATGAGTCTCAGTTCCATTGGAAAGTCATTTCCATCTAGTCAGTTGCTATTGGCCTTACTGTTTCTGTTGTCACTGTGTTGTTTTTATCACTTCAGACATACTAAATCAAAATCTCAGTGTGGAACCATAATTGCGATGAATAGCTAAAGTTGAGGAGCATCATGCTAAGTACTTTCTAAGCATTATCTCATTTAATTGTTTCAACTGCTTAAAGCATAGGTTCTATTAGTATAGTTCAATACATTAACAATAGTATATGTTTGGCCTTAGAACTACTATTCTCTTATCTCTCATTTAGGGAAGAAATTTCTCATTATTTGTCCTGTTTTTTCTTACTGTACCTTGATTTTGCTTTACAAACCTTCTTTTCATGGTTCTTCAGGCAGCACAATTAACCTGAATTAACCTAATAAGATGGGTTTATTTGCTATTTCTGTTAAATCTATAATGTTTTATTGGGGAGACCCTATCTATTAAAATCAAAATTATGTTGCTCAGAGTAAGTAAAACCTACTATAAATAGTCATCATATCACTTTTTAGAATATAGTTGCTTTAAATTGTTTCCTCCTGTAAACATTTCACAAATAACCTGGTAAAGGGAAACACATTCAAATGATCTATCTCCTAACATATAGTTGAAATTGCCTTAAAAAGAAAGAAATTTTGAATGGTATGGGGAAAGTGGGAGCACAATGGGATATTAAGTTGCCAGCTGAAGATTGAACAGTTGAAATACAGGTGAAGAAAAGGTAGCACCAGAATGATAAAAAGTAAAGAGTGGAAAGAGAGAAGGAGACCAAAACAAATTTGCAAATTTTAAAATTTGCTGAGGATCCAAATAACTCTAATCCTGTTATTGGAGTTAGACTGCTTTAAAATATGCTTTTAAAATATTATCTCATATGTTAAGATTTACCATTAGCAGACTGCAGGGTCAGCTTCTATTTTCCAAACCAACTGCCTTATTTGCATAGCAAAATACAAAAAAACGTTCAGGGTTAATTCTCTCATTGTGTATATTCTATTTTGCACCCAAATTACTAATGCTCTCCTTCTTTTTAAAAAGCAAATTGCACGAGACTTCAGAAATCAATTCATGAATTTCTAACTTGGAAAATCTTCCCACCTGGAATTGAAAAGTTAACCCCTGGGAGAAACCTTAAATGTCTTAAGACTCCAAAGCACTGGAATTCTTTTCTTTTTTTCTGAAATTCTCACTTCAATTGGCATTTTGAGACTGAAAAACTCAAATAGCTAGTAGAGGTAAATTATCTATGAATAAATGAAAAAATTGATCTTAAATCAAGAAATAGATGAAAGACCCAAGCTATAAAGCTAGAATGGGTTGCAAAGAGAAGGCAAGCGTTTAAGATTAGATCACATTGTGACAATGAAAGAAGTCAATAAGAAATCCCCAAAGAAGGTAAAAATAACAGTCCCAAGCAAATTAAGAAAGCCAAGGAGCCTAAGTTAACAATAAAGATATCCTATTCATAATTGATGCTCTATTTAAGTACTGTGCCAAGGAGAGGTTTTGCCACATGTTCGTCAGTATCAGAGTTATTAAAAGAGTATATCAGTTAATAGGATAAACAAAGACTGTGCTGCAGATCATGCTGTAAAAATAAAAATCCCATAAAATGTATCCTCTAAAAAAAAAAAAAGCATCAACCTGCTAAATGAATAAGAGCTTGACCACCTTTATCCTTTGTTTTAGTTTATGTTATCTTTTATAAAACAACAGAATGGGCACATGATAATGAGCAAATTGTTAGGGGAAACACTGAAATCATTCACCCTGGCCAGGCACCATAGTAATCATCTGCACAAGTTACTTTATGACTGGAGGTCCCGGTAAGGAACATGGAACTAACAAGACACCATCAAAGAGAAGGATTTGGAAAAGTCAAAAGGAGACAGGAGATGCCAGTCCTTAGGTCCTACCAACCGCTCAGAATCCTCATGAAATCCACCTTGGCTGGGCAATGTGTGACAGCAGGAAGGACCCTGAGTCAGAATGACTGGTTAGAGGCCAACCTAAGAACAAACCTCATCACCTTAAAACCCAAGGCTGTGAGCCACATGGCAGAGCAGTTCTCCTGGTTTCCCTTACCCTCCTGCTCTCTGCCTGGGCACTCTCTTCCCAATAAAGTCTCTGGCTTTGTCAGCATGCATGTCTCTTTGGACAACTCATTTCTGAGTCCTAGACAAGAGCCCAGTCTCAGGTCCTGGAAGGGGTCCTCCTTCCTGCAAAAATATGAGCTACTTTTCTAGCAATGAAACTGTCCTCTTTCTTCCAGACTGAAATCAGAGACTCGATGGTTTTGCTATATTTAATCAGATTGTTGTTTCATGGAGACAATCAATGGTGTCAATAAGAAGCAACTGATAACAGGTCAGGGCCAAGCAAAACAATGCACATGGATTGAGCTACATTTTTAACCTGAGATGTTTAGGTCCTGTTTCAGCACTTTTCTCATCTTGTAAAACTATTTGTGTACAATGCTGGCAGGGTACAAATCATGATAAATCTTTTTCTATTAAATACACTGAGGGTTTCGGGAGTTCATGTTTTCTCACGTGGAAATAGCTTCACTGCTTTCCCCTTCCCTCTCACCACCCCCCCCCAATATGAAATGCAGCATCCTGCCACCCTAGCGTTTAACTCTTATGAAAGATGAATTTTATTAGTATCTCCCTCAGTCAGCAAAAATTCTTAGGCTATGGAACTGCTAGGGGAAGCACACTGATTGAAACCGCCCACCCTGGCCAGGTACCATAGTAACCATTTGCATGAGGTGTTTTATTACAGGAGATCCTGATAAGGAATACGGAACTAATAAGCCACCCCCAACTGGAAGAGTTTGGGAAAGGTCTAAAGGAGACACCGCGTGTCCGTCCACTTCCCAGAATCCCTCTCGCTAGCATCCATCTTGGCTGAGTGATGTGTGCGCCACCAGGAAAGACTCTGAATTAGAATGATTGGTCAAAGACCACCCGGAAACTAATCCCATCACCATAAAACCTGACGTTGCGATGCGGCAGAGCAGTTCTCCTGNTTATAACTCAGAAGCACATGAAGATAAATTTGGGGAATGTCCCGGCATGAAATGTTTAGCCTCCTACCACAGAGAGGACACTTATAAAGAGACCAAAAATATTTTGCAGAAAAAGTGCATTCTGATACAGCTGTATTTATTAATAGAGAGACGTAATTCATAACATATTGTTGAGTAATAAAACAGTGCATTATAAAACTTTAAATAATGTATGACTCCATTCAAAATATATATGTAAAATATGCTTGTGTAGAATTTTTATATGCATGTATATGCAGACATGAAAAAAAATGCAAAAGACCATTATGGTAATAGTTTCCACCTTAGCTTGGTGGCATTACAACAATTCTATTCTGTTTTATTATTTACTTTACTAATTTCTATCTCCCAGTTTTTCAAAAATGGTCATGCACTGCATATATATTACACTTTTAAATGAATAAAATACAACTTAAAATCCTTGAGTTAATTTTGATTAACGTCAATACTGCCCCAATGGCATACATACTCTTTGAGGTAAGAAAACATACAAAATAAAACTATGAACTCCTTCTTTTCTGACTAGTTCATGTGTGAGTGTATGCATGAAATGAAAGTACATAAAAATAGCAGCCGGAGTACAATTTCTAGTTGTGTATCTAACAGGTGGTGAAATGCCAAGATGCAAAATCAGCGCTGCTGTTTTTCTTTCTTTATGTCTGTTCACACATCTATAGTTGCCTGGTGCTGTTAATGATGGAAATCTATATTAACAACTGGAAAACTGTATAGATATTCTGAGTATTGGCTAATTTACTCACTTCCCTCGATCAACTTATTATACCAATATAAACTGATAACTTGTTCCAGAATAAAAATTTTGAACATGGTTTTAATTAAAATTTGTATTGCTATCGGCATAAATCCACATTGCATGGTGTATGGATTTACAGTATAATGAAGGATCCATAAGCTATTGAAAATCCTTTATTTCGGCAACATTTCATTTCTGGCAATATTGTAACAGCTTCTGATTAAAGAAAATGTTCATATGGCCTCAATGTAAGTTAGAGTGTTGGAACCACAGTTGGATAACAGGTTCCACTCCTGGGAGGGGTCTGTGTTTGCGTTTGTGTACCACTCAGAAAGCCAGCTGCCCAGGTTTCCAGCACACATCACAATAAAGTCCAGGTTTATATGTTTACTAAAATGTCCAAATGGAGTTCACCATTCTTTTTAAAAAGTAAAATAACATTATCCATTGATTACTTTTCATTTGAGCCATCCTAGTTTTCCTGGCAAAATCAAGAAGTAGAAAATGTAATGTCTTAATAACAAATACCAGCAGATGGAAGATGGGTACCACTTCTCTGTCTTGACATCAGTCCCATTCTCTTGATTACAAGTGAGGACAACATGAAACACCTCAATGTTTTAATTATTTTCCCAGATTTACAGTGGCTCTGTATCGTGCTTATATTCCTATTCACTTTACAAAGTTGATACATAGGTTTTTGTGTTAAGCTTTTTGTCTATTAACCTAATATTTTCATTGAAAATTTATATGAACTGAATAAAGGAATAAAATACTTTGACTTTGCATAGATTGAGGTTTCCTTAAGATAAGAAACCATGTATTATATTCTATTAGAGAAAAACTACTGCCTTTTCTTTTTTTTTCTCCTAATGTCTTTGAATATCTACACAAATATTCTTTCCTTTCTCAACTTTAAAATATATTAAAATATGCCTATAGGAGGATCAGTTATTAAATTTGGAGATTCAGGATACCAAATTGTGGTCAATCCATCACTATTCCCTTCCTGANAGTTTATGTTATCTTTTATAAAACAACAGAATGGGCACATGATAATGAGCAAATTGTTAGGGGAAACACTGAAATCATTCACCCTGGCCAGGCACCATAGTAATCATCTGCACAAGTTACTTTATGACTGGAGGTCCCGGTAAGGAACATGGAACTAACAAGACACCATCAAAGAGAAGGATTTGGAAAAGTCAAAAGGAGACAGGAGATGCCAGTCCTTAGGTCCTACCAACCGCTCAGAATCCTCATGAAATCCACCTTGGCTGGGCAATGTGTGACAGCAGGAAGGACCCTGAGTCAGAATGACTGGTTAGAGGCCAACCTAAGAACAAACCTCATCACCTTAAAACCCAAGGCTGTGAGCCACATGGCAGAGCAGTTCTCCTGGTTTCCCTTACCCTCCTGCTCTCTGCCTGGGCACTCTCTTCCCAATAAAGTCTCTGGCTTTGTCAGCATGCATGTCTCTTTGGACAACTCATTTCTGAGTCCTAGACAAGAGCCCAGTCTCAGGTCCTGGAAGGGGTCCTCCTTCCTGCAAAAATATGAGCTACTTTTCTAGCAATGAAACTGTCCTCTTTCTTCCAGACTGAAATCAGAGACTCGATGGTTTTGCTATATTTAATCAGATTGTTGTTTCATGGAGACAATCAATGGTGTCAATAAGAAGCAACTGATAACAGGTCAGGGCCAAGCAAAACAATGCACATGGATTGAGCTACATTTTTAACCTGAGATGTTTAGGTCCTGTTTCAGCACTTTTCTCATCTTGTAAAACTATTTGTGTACAATGCTGGCAGGGTACAAATCATGATAAATCTTTTTCTATTAAATACACTGAGGGTTTCGGGAGTTCATGTTTTCTCACGTGGAAATAGCTTCACTGCTTTCCCCTTCCCTCTCACCACCCCCCCCCAATATGAAATGCAGCATCCTGCCACCCTAGCGTTTAACTCTTATGAAAGATGAATTTTATTAGTATCTCCCTCAGTCAGCAAAAATTCTTAGGCTATGGAACTGCTAGGGGAAGCACACTGATTGAAACCGCCCACCCTGGCCAGGTACCATAGTAACCATTTGCATGAGGTGTTTTATTACAGGAGATCCTGATAAGGAATACGGAACTAATAAGCCACCCCCAACTGGAAGAGTTTGGGAAAGGTCTAAAGGAGACACCGCGTGTCCGTCCACTTCCCAGAATCCCTCTCGCTAGCATCCATCTTGGCTGAGTGATGTGTGCGCCACCAGGAAAGACTCTGAATTAGAATGATTGGTCAAAGACCACCCGGAAACTAATCCCATCACCATAAAACCTGACGTTGCGATGCGGCAGAGCAGTTCTCCTGGGTTCCCTTACCCTTCTGCTCTCCACCCGGGTGCCCTTTCCCAGTAAAGTCTCTTGCTTTGTCAGCACATATGTCTCCTCAGACAATTCATTTTCAAGTGTTAGACAAGAGCCCACTTTCAGGCCCTGGAAGGGGTCCCTCTTCCTGCAGCAGAACCAGAGAAAGGTACAGCTTTTGCAAATGCCTGTCACCATGTTTAACACAAAGGAACAGTTTTCTTAAATAATACTTGTATATTTCTCAGCCTCTTATATATGGATATTAGGTGTGAGAGGTTTGTAGCTAAAGACAGTTAACTATCATTCTTGGTGATCATTTGCATTTATATAGCTTATTTCATAGGAGAAAAATCAAATAATTGAAGTTGTTATGCTAATGAATGCAAGGCAGCAAGCGTCATTATTTCCATGTCTGTGGTGAGAGAGTGAGGGTCTCTGAGAAGCAAAAAATGGAGCCTCCCAGGGCCTCCCGGAGACTCAAATGGTTCCCATGGAGCTCATAGACCTTGAGAGAAGTCCTCCAACACTTTGTTGAGGCCATTTCTGATCCTCATAAAATGAAAATCATTTTCCAGAATTGTTTGGAGGCTCTGATTTTCAATTCATTTCAGACAAATCCTGCGTTGTAGCCAGTGTCTGAAGGGATAGAGCAGTCCTTGTAAATATTTCTCTTCAAATCCTGTCAGAGAGGTGGTGCTTCTGGGCCTAAGGAACTGGGCATTTTTGATCCATCATGCCTATCAAATTGCAAATCATTGAAAGATCTTAAAATCATAGCCCAGCCAGATGAAGCATGACATTAAGGTCACCTGCCTTGACCCTCCCTAAAATTCCTTTATGGCAGCCTACAAAGATCACTGAATGCCAGCTGTGTGGCCAAACCACGGCTGAGTAATGAGAAAAATTTCTGATCAATGAGACAAAGTCTCTCATTTATTCAGCCTCACTTATGTAATGCTCTGCCAGCTCCACACCTTAAGGATACTGTGACAAGCAGGAACACAGACCCTGGCTTCAGGCAGATGTACCCCTCCCCGTCCCCCATCTCTGCCGGGCTGTTAAGACTCCAACGCAAGCTGAAGCAGAACAGATCTCCCTTCCCTGAGAAACATTTCTGATATCCCACAAAAGTGTACTAGACCATCTTTTACTTCTGGTGAGTACAGTTCAAGCATTTCAACAAAACATTCCCTTGAAAGAGAGAACCATTTTTGTTTGCAACTGAAACTTCTAAATCTGCAGGACTCTCTCAGCTCAGCCTTTATCGACTTACATAAACTGTCTTAGAATTTGGTGATCACTGTCTGGGCTTACACATACTGTGCAGCACAATGCTCCTTTTCTAGTTTCTTAGCAGGAAAAACACTTGTTTAGCTTTTTCCCACTGTCCCAGTCTGGTTTCACAAGCTGACAGACACATAAACACATTTGCTGAAAACCTTGCAAGTGCCTCCTACTCAAGTGTTTCAGGAGATAGTTTCATGGGCTCTCTCTATGTTTCCCTAGTGGCTCAGATGGTAAAGTGTCTGCCTGCAATGCGGGAGGCCCGGGTTCAATTCCTGGGTCGGGAAGATCCCCTGGAGAAGGAAATGGCAACCCACTCCACCACTCTTGCCTGGAAAATCCCTTGGACGGAGGAGCCTGATAGGCTACAGTCCATGGGGTCCCAAAGAGTCAGACACACTGAGCGACTTCACTTCTTCAAGGTATATTAATATTTCAAGAGTTTATTTGAGCACTGGAGTGGTTAGGAGCACTCCACCAACCAGGAGCTAGTGACAAAAGACACAGAAACTAAGTGAAGAAAGCAATTGGGTAATATTTCTTTATTTGGTAAAATCTAGTTGGCTGTTTGGGATTGGTTGTCCTTAGGTTTTAGTTTCTTAACCTTGAGGCATTTGCAGGCAGAGACTTTGGTTTACTTGCTAGGCTGTTAATAGAACCACCTTACTCTAATGGCCTCCTTGCTTAATTAATTTAACACTTCTGTTACAAAGACAAGAACCCAAATTTTATAAGTGGACAATGAATAAGTACCAAAGCATGTTTTCAAATTTAGGTTATTAGTTCATTTGACCAATGAGAAATTTGTGCATTTCTCAAGGTCAAATCTGTTTTAAGCAGAGAGATTTCTAATCAAAGCCTCAAATTCACTAAAAACAAAGAAATGAAAACCTTTTTATTTTCAGGCTATTGACTTTTTAAATTTTTGTCAGAATATTATATCTCAAAAACTAGATGTGAGAGCTGGAGTCAGATAAAACACACACCCACAGCATGTTTATCTTGTACTCTCCCAGGCATTATTTGGAGGCTCAATGGTATTTCCAAAGCAATCAAGAACAATTCAGTGATTTTTGTTTTGGCTGACTGGCTGGCTAAATTCACTCAGTCGTGTCCGACTCTTTGCGACCCCATGGACTGTAGCCCACCAGGCTCTTCCATCCATGGTATTCTCCAGGCAGGAATCCTGGAGTGGGTTGCCATTTCTTTCTCCAGGGAATCTTCCTGACCCAGGGATGGATCTCAGGTCTCCTGCTACCTCTCTACCAATCACATTAAAATGATGGACACATTCTTATTTCCCCAGGGCAGTTTTTTGTTTGTTTTTCATAAAGGATTTTCAGAACTAAAGATGAGATGAAGAGGCCATAAAGAGGGGGAAATTCTGACTATGTGGATTGGAGCAGATAGAATCTCCAGGATTCAGGATTTGGTCTTCAACTTTAGACAATTTTATTTAATTATTATTATTATTATTTTGCCTATTCATAGTTGATCAGGGCCTCAGGACTGATCTATTAGACTTTTCACAACATGCCACTAGGTAAGTTAATTTCCTAAATACTAATTTTCAAAAGGGAATATAATTTTGATGACTAGAATATTAATGTCTAAAAATTTAGGGCACCAACTTGCTGTGTCCGTGTGTATGAGAAATTAAATCACTTGTCAAGCTCTGTGGTATCAGGATGTATGGTACAATAACAAAATAAAACAGAGGTAATGGATATGACATTGGGGTTAGAAGTCAGAGGTTTAAATTCCAGCTCTAGCAGTTGCTAGCTGTGAAACTAATTACTTTGTGCCTCAGTGTTTTACTTGCAAAATGGGTGTAGCAATTGTACCCAATTCATATGCTGTGAGGAACAAATGAATACAGAACACAGCTCTAAGTAAGCACCGAGTACATCAAATCAGAGTAAAAAGGTTTGAATAGTGTAAAAAGCATATTTCATCTAGACCGCCAAAGTCTGATGAATTCTCTGTGATGTTGCAGAATTGATCACTCTCATGCCAGATAACTGCAGTTTACCAGATAGCATATTCGTCTCTTTTGGGTAGCTTTAGCCATTTTCCCAAATTCTTTCCCTTTCTCACCACACCCACTAGCAAACTTTTCATCTCTCTAGGCCTCATCTCATCATTCAGACCTCCTCCTACCCTTGTCTTCATGACTGGTTTGAGACATTGCCAAATTGGGCCCTCTGCCTTCATGGCTAAGATGGTAAAGAATCTATCTGTAATGCAAGAGATAGGAGTCAATCCCTGGGTTGGGAAGATCCTCTGAATAAGGGAATGGCAGCCCACTTCAGTATTCTTGCTTGGAGAATCCCATGGACAGAGGAGCCTGGTTGGGCTATAATTCACAGAGTCACAAAGAGTCAGACATGACTGAGTGACGAACACATACACAAGTTTTCTCCACTGTGTATTTTCAAAGCATCACTTAGAGTAAAATTTTTCTAGAGATGGATAGTCTTATTAATGGATGATCTGTACTAGGTTCAATTAGACCTATCTTTAAATAATCACCCAGAAATTAGTCTCAGAGCACATAGGTGTGTAAAACCTTCTATGTGCTTACTAGAACTAAAACACTAATTTCACGTGGCCATTGAGTATTTGTTTTGATTGAAATGTTTTGTAAATGTAAAATGGACACCAGATTGCAAAGACTTTAATATGAGAAAAAAATTTTAAATCTGTTTTGAATATTTTTTATAAAGATTGCATGTTAAAATGATAGTATTATTGAAATACTGGGTTAAAATAAACATTTAAAAATTAAGTTCACATATTTCTTTTTTAATATGGCTATTAGAAAAATTATACTACATATGTAGCTGGCATTATATTTTGTATTGGACAGCATTGTTATTATAAAAGGAATGAGCTTCCACAATGAAACTTATTTTCATTTAACAGAACTTTTCCATATCAAATATTTAATGTGTACACTAGAGCCCAGCAATTTCACCTTTAGGGATTATCCTGATATAATCAGAGGTATGTACAATGATGTTCATCACAACATTTTGCAAACTAAAATATCCATCTACAGGAAATTAGTTGAGTAAATTAGGATTCATCCGCTCTGAAGCATACCTTTTAACACTTTAAAGTAGTCCTATCAACTTCTATTTTTGGGAGTGGGCAATTGTTGATTTCAACTTCTAAGTCTTTATTTCTCTCTCTTTAAAAAACAAAACAAAATCTAATTTTATCTGGAAAATCACCCTTGTACACATTTTTGGTCTTTAGTACTGGGGTTAGATCTATTCTTTATATGCAGAAACCATGTAGTCCAAGCTGGATTAATTTGTGTTTCAAATTAATCTCTTGGACTCTATTTGATTCAGGACTGGTGATTGTACTTTCAAAGAGTTGCATTTGAAGGTGAGCACCGTACATAAGCCTGTTGATATTTGCCACCAACTTGTCCCCTTTTCCAGAAACAGAACAATGAAGCCCATGCCCTCATGAAGCTGTAGGAGCAGAAAATTTTCCCTTTCTTCCCATCTAGTTTCTTTGGTCAGCCTAATAAAACAGATAAACATAAGAAAACAATTTTAATTTCACAGACACAGGAATCCCATAAAAACATGAGACTCTAAGAAGTGACCAAAGCAGGAAGCTTTAAGATCTTTTAGACAAAGAAACAGTTAATGTATGAAGAACTGAAATTAAATAGAGGTTTGGGTTTGGGATAGTAAAGTAGTGAAGTAACAAGATTTGTTTATATGATCATCCTGTTCCTAAATTTCCTATCTCTGGTAATAAGTGTACCTCTTTACCTTCTGGTACAGGAAAGGTGCCTATTACATGGAAGATTTATTTCCTGTAATTTGCTTATCTCCTGTCAAAACAGAATCAGAATGTTGTTCTTGCACCAACTGTTTCTCAAGTAAATTTAATTCAAAATAATCAATATGCTAAAATGACATCTTTGGGGGTGACATATTCTCGCCTTCAGTATCAACAGACTGAGGTGACTTCAGAGTGTTTCAGAGCAAATAAATAGAATAATGGAACCAATAGTGGGGGAGGGGTATGCATTATCTATGGCGGTCAAAGTAGGTCTTTCTAAGAAGATGACATTTAACTGAGATTGAATGGAAAGGAAGAAGGTACATGAAGACTAGGAAGGATAGGGACCATCATCATCCATAAAGTTTCTAAGGCAGGAAATACCAGATATGTCTGGGTATCAAAGAAGTCTACTGGGGACAGGAAACAGGAAGACTATGAAAAGCAGAATTCATAAAGATGGATTACATCCAGATCATGATCATTACATCCAGACTAGGACAATGTTCTATTTGTAGTGCAAAGGTTTTAAACAGAGGAGTAATGTCCACAAAATATAAATAAAGGTAGTCCATCTTTCCCTCTTATGTTAACTTTTTCTCAGTTAAGTATCTTAAAACCACATTATAAGAGAAAAAAGATATATTCATAAATATCACTCAGAATAAATGTGTTTATAAAATCTCTAGCATGTTATAATTCCCATCATTAACTTTTATTTATTTTATTATTTTTTTTTTTTTTTACTTTACAATACTGTATTGACTTTGCCATACATTGACATGAATCCACCATGGGTGTACATGAGTTCCCAATCTTGAACCCCCCTCCCACCACCCTCCCCATATCAATGATTACACTCAATGGCTGCTAAGTGCAGTATTGCATAAGGTAGATATACATCATTCTTCATGCTTCGCTCTCATTCAACCTGAACAGAGTCCTGGAGACAGAGACCATAGAAACAAGAGGAATTAGAAATATTCTCAGAAGGTGAGTAAATGCTCCAGAGAAGAAACCACCTAGACAACCACGCAAATCAGTAGAGTCCCAGAGGGTCTGTTGTTGAAAGAAATCAAGCCAGGTCTAAAAGAAAACTGGCAATGAGATAAATCTTTAAATACCACTTCACATTTGGTATTGATTTACTTGCTCCTGGATTTTAACTAATATGCCATTCTTAAGGACACATCTGTAGGAGATCAAGAAAATATTTCTCTTTTTCTTTCAGGCAGATGTGTGAATGTCATTTACCTTTGCTAACAGCTAAAAAATCTTAGTCTACTAAACCAATCCACTTGGGTTTAAGTAACATATTGAAATTAAAATGAGCCTATCCTTGGGCCAGCTTTGTGAAAAATTGTGACTTGCTTTTGAGTAAGTAATTTAGTATCAGGTTTTTAACTGAACACTTCTATTATCTTAGAAGATGACCTTTTAAACCACTTTCTTCAGTAGCATTGTCCCTATCACTCACCCCAGACTATTCCCCACCCCAGGCAAAGCTTACTTGTTTTTCAATCATCTTCAAGTGAAAATGTTTAAGTGGAAGTGCTAAGCATACCTATATTATGCTTAGGTTATATATATATATACATATATATATATTTAGTGGAATTTAAGTTTTTCACTTAAACATATACTGAGTATCTATTTCATTCCATGTAAAGTGATAATTAGAAGAAATAATGATAAACACAAGCTTATATCCAAGGATCTTAGATAATCATGAGTACTATGGGATAAGAGATACAGTGGATATACAGATGATAAATTACAGATGCAGACAAAGGATATATGGGGAAAGTGTTTGTGGTGATTCTAGAAAAGATGACGCCTGACTAATTCTTGAAAGACAGGTGATAAGAGCAGAGAAGGAAGGATCAGAGGGTATTCCAGGGAGAGGTAAGATAAAACATGAAGTGTGCAAGACTATATCACTAATCTGATTGTGTAACTTCAGGCATAAAGTAATAAAAGGAATGAGAAGGAAACAAATGTGGATGTTTCTCAGCCTCTGAAACCATGTGAATAAAATAAATAAGTTGACTCTGAAAATATTAGACATAAATAAAAACAAGTACAATCAAAAGTTAGGGAGGTTAATAAACTATCCAATAAAATGAAACAATATGCACTCTATTTCTAATATATTCCAACATTTATTCTTAGAGTCTTACTTTTTAGTTTAGTCTTCCAGTTAAAAGTATATTATTATCTGTTTATTACAGTAATATTTTGAAACAGCTTTACATTAATACAAGTACATATCCACAAAATAACAAGAAAAGTGAAATAATGTGGGGGAATAATTCTTGAGAAATATTTATGTGATAAATGCAGTAAATGCTTGCTGTATAGGTTTGTGGTGGCCCTGGGTAGGGTTGCTGGGAGAAATATCAATAACCTCAGATATACAGATGATACCACCCTTATGGTAGAAAGTGAAGAAGAACTAAAGGGTCTCTTAATAAAAGTGAGAGAGGAGAGTGAAAAAGTTGGCTTAAAGCTCAACATTCAGAAAACTAAGATCATGGCATCTGGTCCTATCACTTCATGGGAAATAGATGGGGAAACAGTGGAAACAGTGGCTGACTGTATTTTTCTGGACTCCAACATCACTGCAGATGGTGATTGCAGCCATGAAATTAAAAGACACTTAAGGAAATTTAATGACCAACCTAGACAGCATATTAAAAACTAGAGATATCACTTTGTCAACAAAGGTCCATCTAGTCAAGGCTATGGTTTTTCTAGTGGTCATGTATGGATGTGAGAGTTGGACTATTAAGAAATCTGAGCACCAAAGAATTGATGCCTTTGAACTGTGGTGTTGGAGAAGACTCTCAAGAGTCCCTTGGAACCCAAGGAGATCCAACCAGTCCATCCTAATGCATATCAGTCCTGTGTGTTCATTGGAAGGACTGATGTTGAAGCTGAAACTCCAATACTTGGGCCATCTGATGTGAAGAGCTGACTCATTTGAAAAGACCCTGATGCTAGGAAAGATTGAGGGTAGGAGAAGGGGACGATAGAGGATGAGATGGTTGGATGGCATCACCGACTCAATGGACATGGGTTTTGGTGGACTCCGGAATTTGGTGATGGACAGGGAGGCCTGGTGTGCTGAGGTTCATGGGATCACAAACAGTCGGACACAGCTGAGTGCCTGAACTGAACTGAACTGGATAGGGTTGCTCAGATATGCCTTTAAGAGAATCTTCTGTGAAAAGCATAGTTGACAGATGTTGTTGTTTAGTTGCTCACTCATGTCCGACTCTTTGCGGCCCCATGGACTGTAGCTCACCAAGCTCCTCTGTCCATGGGATTTTCCAGTCCAGAATACTGGAATGGATTGCCACTCTGTTCTCCAGCAGATCTTCCCAATCCACATCTCCCGCATTGGCAGGTAGAATTGCACCCGCATCTGCTGCATTGGCAGGTGGATTCTTTACTGCTGAGCCACCTATATTATTCCAGGCAGGGAAGTTCCAGTTGACAGACAGCTTCCAGCTACCACATCTTTGGATGCACTACACTTTTCCCTCCAAGCCCACACTCACCCTCAGTTGCTCAAAGTTAATGACTGAATTTGGAGGGGCACCATTTCTGTAAATATGACTTTCTTCTGATAAGTAATCTTTATTCTGTGCTTCCTTTTGCCTAAGCTGAGACTTTCTCAGAACTTCATTGCAGCCTGAGACTCTTATTAGTCCAGCCTCCTTTCTTCCTTCCCTCCTTTCTCGTGGCTCATATCAGCATCAAGGTCCAAAGAACCTCCCTGCCTGCTCCTTTCCCTTCTCTTTATTTTAACAGTATTGCTCCTAATAAATCTCTTGCATGGTTAATTCTATTTTACCCTCTGCTTTTTGGAAGACCCTAAAATCACTGCAGATGGTGATTGCAGCCATGAAATTACTCTTTGGAAGAAAAGTTATGACCAAGCTAGACAGCATATTAAAAACCAGAGACATTACTTTGTCAACAAAAGTCCATCTAGTCAAGGCTATGGTTTTTCCACTGGTAATGTATGGATATGAGAGTTGGACTGTGAAGAAAGCTGAGCACCAAAGAATTGATGCTTTGGAACTGTGGTGTTGGAGAAGACTCTTGAGAGTCCCTTGGACTGCCAGGAGATACAACCAGTCCATTCTAAAGGAGATCAGCCCTGGGATTTCTTTGGAAAGAATGATGCT
>SJYV01031116.1:259409-377836 GCA_006410875.1 Neotragus pygmaeus | reverse complement strand
GTACACATAGATGTGGGGGGGTGGGATTGGGGGACACAGCGAGAAATAAAGGAAAAAACAAATGTGGAAAAATATTAACAGTGAGTGAAACTAGATAAAGGATATCTGTGTGTACATGTTTTTTATAATATTCTTGTAAAAAATTTTTTTTGGTTTGAGATTTTAAAAATTAAAAAAAAAGAAAGAAACACAGTCCTCCTCCTTGTCTCCACACCACCCTACCCCATAAAGTCTTACTTTTCAGGGAGAATTATGAAAAAAGATAATGGCTTCATTTATTTTGAATCTCAAAACAGATCATCTGGCCATAAGACCTGGGCCTAAAACTCTAAAAGCATCTGAGACCTCCCTGGTATAAACCCTTTTGAGTTTCTAACTTTAAATCTTTAAGGCCAAGCCTTAGTAGGTAGAGCTGCAATTTTATCAAATTCAAAAATCTCTCCACAGCCCATGATGACAACATGGTTGTCGCATGCTCATTACGCAAACTGTGAACTTAATTTCAAACAACCAAAGCGGCACTTTTCCAAAAGAATGAAAGATTTTTTGTTCATAAATTAAAAGTGAATGAGGTTCCTAATGTGAAAGCAAATACTTTATTGAGTTACTATGGAAAAATAAATGGAAGAATTTATGGCAAATCCAAAGGGCCAAATAGTGTTTAAGAGAACTTCGCTTCTAAGAATCACATTTGCCTAGAAAATAAGAGCACAACTGGCATATGTAAAAATATTCTTCAGACTTTAAATTAGAATGAAAGCAAAGTAAAGAAGTAAATAAAGGAGAAAAAAAATGAAGACTAATAAACTGGAAGAAGAATTGCATTTCTTGAAGAGAAAGTATAAAGATCTTGGATAACAGTTTATTCATAGATGAAAATGAACATAAGATCTTAAAGATTAAGGGAAACTGATAAGTGAAGAGGAAAACGTCAGTCACCCAGATCTGGCATCATCAACTCAATGGACATAAGTTTGATCAAACTCTGGGAGATAGTGAAGGACAGAGAAGCCTGGCAGGCTGTAGTCCATGGAGTCACAGAGTCAGACAGGACCGAGCTACTGAACAACAACAAAGAAAAAAGGGACATGTTTTCATTAACAGGAAAGAGAAATAGTGCCCAGTGAAGTGAAAGTCACTCATTCGTGTCCAACTCTTTGTGACCCTATGGACTATACAGTCCACGGAATTCTCCAGGCCAGAATACTGAAGTGGGTAGCCTTTCTCTTCCAGGGGATCTTCCCAACCCTGGGGTTGAACCCAGGTCTCCCACATTGCAGGTGGATTCTTTACCAGCTGAGCCACAGGGGAAGCCCACAAATAGGCTAGAATGGGTAGCCTATCTCTTCTCCAGTGGATCTTCCCAACCCAGGAGTCGAACTGGGGTCTCCTGAGCTATCAGGGAAGTCCTAATAGGGCCCAAAGAAAAAGAGAAGTCACTCGGTCGTATCTGACTCTTTGCATCTGATGGACTATAGCCTACCAGGCTCCTCTGTCCATGGAATTCTCCAGGCAAGAGTACTGGAGTGGGTTGCTAATCCTTTCTCCAGGGGATCTTCCCTACCCAGGGATCGAGCCCAGCTCTCCTGCATTGCAGGCAGACACTTTACCATCTGAGCCACCAGAGAAGACCAGGAGCAACAGGGCCCAGAGTAACCAACAAAAGAAAAACGGCAAGTTCATAGCTAGCAGGCAGGCTTCCCAGAAAGAATCAGGTTCCCAGAAGCTAATAAAAAATACCCATTTAAAGCAGCAGTTGGAGATTTCACAGTCATTGGATAAAAATATTACCCCTCCCCTCAACAGCTAAGCTACAATATTACAAATGATATAGATTTGAGATGAAAAGACCAAAAAGTATTCTAAGAACACAGACTTTAAAAATTGCTAGTGAACTTGAAGGTGACACCTGTGAGAGGTATGTAGATACTAAGTATGTCCTGAGAAACTATGCCCTTAAACACTGAAATTATGATTCTGAAGGCAGACACAGGTAAAACAAAGCAGATTAAAGGAGATATAAGAAAGACAGTAAGCTGAGTTCAGGCCTGGACAAAATATTGCCCAGTGGGTAAAATTAAAGCAAACACTGACAAGATTTATTTTTCCCTGGTTGCTTTGGTTATGCCAAGAATTCAATGATTTCATATATCTTGCTATAGGATAAAACAGAAGACAAAGTCAAGAGAAATGTAGAGAAAATCAAACATCTGGACAGAAGGAAAAGAGAAGGTGACATGAAAGAAAGTCTTTGGCTCCAGGTAAAAGTGCTCATGTAACATGTGCTAGAAAAAGGAGAAGACAAGTCTAAGAAGTCAGTTAAGCTATTACAAATAGAATCTAGTGTTCATAAAAGATATGTAGGGGGATGATAAAGGAAAAATTATAGCAACAGAAGGAAATTTAATTCCTGAAGAAATAAAGTTAGCAGAAAGATTTAAAATATTCCAAAAATAAGCAAGAAGTGAGTTAAATTGAAGGAAGAGGTCACGGGTGTCACTAGGTTCCTGGGGACACAGGCTTCAAAGTAATCAATGGGTTTTCTTCTGGAATCGACTGAGAATGATTATTCAGATGAAACAAATGTGAAGACAATGCATATCTCTCTAAGGACCCAGATTTCTCAGGTATAAGCAATCCCACAGCAGAACTGTCAAGTGTTAGATACCGTAGCACAAAACTCAAAATGTCTGCTCAGAGTTAAGAAGGAAGACATAATAAACCTGCTGCCAAAAACATAGGGGCCAAAGGGAAAACGGAAATTAAGAAGTTCTGAATACACTAAGTGGAGAAGAAAGACACCTCCAAATACAATCTGGTGATTGGGACTGTGACCTTTGCAATTGCCAAACTGTGCTAAGTGAAATAAGTCAGGTGGAGAAAGACAAATACAGTTTGTTTTCACTTACATATGGAATATAAAAGATTAAACAAGCAATCAAATATAATAAAACAGGAATAAGACTCAAATACAGAGAACAAACTACTGATGAACATAAAGGAGAGGGTAGAGAGAAGGGTAAAATAGGTAGTGTAGCAGTGTTAGTCATACAGTTGTGTCCAACCCCTTGCAATCCCATGGAGTGTAGCCCATCAGGCTATATGTCCATGGAATTCTCCAGGCAAGAATACTGGAGTGGGTAGCTATTCCCTTCTCCAGGCGATCTTCCCCACCCCAGGATAGAACCCAGGTCTAATGCCTTGCAGGCAGATTCTTTACCCTCTGAGCTACTAGGGAAGCCCCTTGGGTAAAGGGGATTTAGCAAAATAGGTGAAGGGGATTAAAAGATACAAACTACACAGTATAAAATAAATAAGATACAAAGATGTAATGTACAGCACAGAGAATATAGTCAATGTTTCATAATAACTTTGCATTGAGTATCATCTAAACAATATTGATTTACTATGTTGTATACTTAAAATTAATAAATTTATAAGTCAACTATTATCAATTTAAAAAACAAACAAACTGTGCTAAAGAATGTAACAATGTCTCAGATACCATTCTCTGAGCAAATGACAGAATACATGGGTAGGCTTTTTTTTCTACCTGTAGTAATTCACATTATCCTGTAATCAGTTTCCTGATAGGAGATTGTTCTCAATTAAAATTGTGTTCATAGTTTGTGCTATCAGGACAACTAGCCTAATCTGCCAGTCATCCTAAAGCGGCCAGACATCTGTTCTCTTTTAACTTCAGATAAGTGAATCTTTGCTTTGGATTGATTCTAAGAATATCACTTTGACTCTAGAAGTAAGAATAAACTTCTTTTACTTGTCTGAAAGATAGTAAAATTCTATTTCAGAAGTTTCTGCTTCTGGACATAATTGAGTAACTACTGGACACTGGGAAAAATTATGAAACTGAACAAATAAGTGAAATGACAGTTATCAGTTATTAATAAGAAATAGGATAGGATTGTGGTCCTTGAATAAGGGAAATCCATGAAGTAAGTACCACAGTAATCTTGACTTTCTGTATGCAGGCACTGGCTATACTCCCAACATTCACAGACAGACCCCTTCTCAATAAGCTGCTGAGGCAGAGACCAGAGTTGAATGTTGAGTCAATGCTGAGACAGATAAAATATATGGAATATAATCCTGCAGAGAAAAGTGGTATGCAGACTACCACAAACCTACAAGAGGTATTCTAATGTCTTTGGCAAATACGAGGTTGAACACAAAGAGGAAAAATCCCCTTGAGGCCTGACAGAGAACAACTACTGAGGAATTGCCAGCTGAATGGATATTCTTGAGATTGTGCAGTGCAGAGAAAAGCAGGAGTTACAAACAGACAAAAATAATTTCAAATGTTTAAGTGGCTACTGTATGAATGGTTATCATTCTAGAAAATATTGTTGCTTACCGTAAAGAAATAAAATAAATGATAGTGAATTGGTAAAAAATAATACTAATATAGTGAGAATATAACATGCAGAATAAATTATTTGACAACAACACCAAAAAGGTGAGAGGAAAGTAAGTAAAAGTATACCGTTGCGCTGTTGTATGTAATATATGTTGTTTTTGTTTAGTTGCTAACTCATCATCACCAAAAGCTCACGGTTTACCATATGATTCACACAAGATGCATATTCCATGGATTTAGACAGATGTATGATGACATAAATCCATCATTATAATATTATAGAATATTTTCACTACTCTGAAAATCCTATGTTTTGCCTATTATTCTACCCATTGCCACTGCTTCTGGAAATCACTGATCTTATTTGATCTTTTTATTGTCTCCATAGTTTTTCCCTTTCCAGAGTTTCATATCATTAAGATCATATAATATTTGGCCTTTACAGATTGGCTTCTTTCCCTTAGTAATATGTATATAAATTTATTCCATCTATGGTTTTTCACGGTTTGATAGCTCATTTTTAAGTGCTAAAAAAATACTTAATTGTATTGATGTAACATAGTTTACTTATTCAGTTACCTATTGAAAGATATCATGGTTGCATCCAAGTTGTGGAAATTATGAGTAAAACTATTTTAATCATTCTTGTGCAAGTTTTTGTGTGGTCGTAGGTTTTCATCTCCCTTGGGTAAATAACAAGAGTGTGATTTTTGGATCATATTGTAAGGCTATGTTTAGCTTTTTTTAACAAACTGTCAAACTGTCTTCCAATAGCTGTACATTTGGCATATTTCCACCAGCAGTGTACGAGAGTTCCTGTTCTTCCACATTCTAACCAGCACTTGATATTGTAAATGTTCTGGATTTGAGCCACTCTAATAAGTATGTAGCAGCATCTCATTGTTATTTTAATTCACATTTCCTTGATGGCCTAAGCTGTGCAGCATCTTTTCATATACTTATTTGCCATCTGGGTCTCTTCTTTGGTATCAGTGAAGGTCTTTTGCCATTTTAAAAATTGTTTTCTAGTTTTATTGCTGAATTTTAAGTTATTAGTACCTTATAGATAACAGTCCTTTAGCAAATATGTATTTTGAAAATACTTTCCACTAATCTGTGGCTTGTCTTTTCATGTTCTTGACATTGTCTTTTAAAGGGCATAAATTCTAAATTTTAATGAAGTCCAGCTTATCAATGATTTATTTCTCAGATTATGTCTTTTGGGGCATATCTAAAAAAATCACCAAGGTCATGTGTATGTTTCTCGTATGTTATCTTCTAAGAGATTTATATTTTTGTGTTTCACACACAGGCTTATGATCCATTTTGTTATTGGCATAAGATCTGTGTCTAGATTCATTTTTTTGCATGTGATTCCTCAGTTGTTCCAGCACCATTTGTTGAAGAAACTATCTTTGCTCCATTGTAATGACTTCGCTTCCTTGTTAAAAATAAGTTGACTATATTTAAGTGAGTCTGTTTATGGGTTATCTGTTCTGTTTCACTGACACGTTTATTCGTTTGCCAATGCCAGGTTGTCTCGATTACCTAGTTTTATACTGTCATGGAGTTGGGTGGTATCAATCCTCCGATTTTGTTCTTCTTCAACATTGTATTGGCCATTTGGACACATTTACAACTTCACATAAACTTTCAAATCAGTTGATATTCATAAAAGAAACCTCCTAAGATTTTGATTGGGATTGCAATGGATCTATGGACCAAGTTAGGAAGAGTTGATACATCGACAATAGTGAATCTTCCTTTTCATGAACATGAAATATCTCTCCATCGATTAGCTCTTTCATTTCATTCATCAAAGTTAAGTAGCTTTCCTCATAACCGATTTTGTAGGTATTTTGTAAGATTTATACCAAAGTATTTCACTTTGGGGGATGCTAATGTAAATGGTATTATTTTTAAATCCAAATACCACCCATTTGTTTTTATTATATAGGAAACAAATTGACTTTATATATTAACTTCATATTCTGCTACATTATTATAATCATTTATTACTTCCCAGAATTTTATCAATTATTTTGGATTTTCTACATAGGTGATCATCTCATCTGTGAACAAAGACACTTTCATGTCTTCCTTCCTAATCTGTATACATTTTCTTTTGTTGTCCTATTATTTTATTAAGGATCAGAATAATGTCAAAACAAAAGCTGTGAGAGGGTATAGACTTACCTTGTATCTAATCTTGGTTGGAAAGCTTTCAGTTTTTCACCATAAAGTATTATGTTGGTTGCAAGTATTTCATAGATTTTCTTAACCAAGTTGAAGAAATTTCCCTCTACTCCTCACTTATTGAGAGTATTTTATCATGAATGGGTGTTGAATTTTGTTAAAATGCTTTTTCTGCATCTATTGATATGATCGTGAGACTTTTATTTTTTAGTCTCTTGAGGTAATAAGTTATATCGATTGATTTTAGAATGTTGAATCAGACTTGCATACCTGGGGTAAATTTCACTTGATCGTGGTGTTTAATAATTTATGCTTTTTTGAGACTGGTGCCAAATAGAAAAAGGAGTACGTCAAGGCTGTATATTGTCACCCTGCTTATTTAACTTAGTGCAGAGTACATTATGAGAAATGCTGAGCTGGAAGAAGCACAAGCTGGAATCAAGATTGTCGGGAGAAATATCAATAACCTCAGATATGCAGATGACACCACCTTTGTGGCAGAAAGTGAAGAAGAACTAAAAAGCCTCTTGATGAAAGTGAAAGTAGAGAGTGAAAAAGTTAGCTTAAAGCTCAACATTTAGAAAACTGACATCGTGGCATCTGGTTCCATCACTTCATAGGAAATAGATGGGGAAACAGTGGAAATAGTGTCAGACTTTATTTTTTGGGGCTCCAAAATCACTGCAGATGGTGACTGCAGCCATGAAATTAGAAGACACTTATTCCTTGGAAGAAAAGTTATGACCAACCTAGATAGCATATTCAAAANCTGAGTGAACTCCGGGAGTTGGTGATGGACAGGGAGGCCTGATGTGCTATGATTCGCGAGGTCGCAAAGAGTGAGACACGACTGAGCAACTGAACTGAACTGACTGAAAAATTTGATTAGCTAACACTGAAATTTTTGCATGTAACTTCATTAATGATGTTAGTCTATAATTTTCTTTCTTTTTTTTGGTAATGTCTTTATCTGATTTTGGTATTAGGGTAATACTGGCCTCTGAGAATGAATTGGGAAATATTCTCTCTACTTCTGTCCTCTAAGATACATTGTCAGTCAGTTCAGTTCAGTCACTCGGTCGTGTCTGACTCTTTACGACCCCATGAATCGCAGCATGCCAGGCCTCCCTGTCCATCACCAACTCCCGGAGTTCACTCAGACTCACGTCCGAGTCAGTGATGCCATCCAGCCATCTCATCCTCTGTCGTCCCCTTATCCTCCTGCCCCCAATTCCTCCCAGCATCAGAGTCTTTTCCAGTGAGTCAACTCTTCACATGAGGTGGCCAAAGTACTGGAGTTCCAGCTTTAGCATCAGTCCGTCCAAAGAAATCCCAGGGCTGATCTCCTTCAGAAAGGATTGGTTGGATCTCCTTGCAGTCCAAGGGACTATCGAGAGTCTTCTCCAGTACCACAGTTCAAAAGCATCAATTCTTTGGTGCTCAGCTTTCTTCACAGTCCAACTCTCACATCCATACATGACCACTGGAAAAACCATAGCCTTGACTCGATGGACCTTTGTTGACAAAGTGATGTCTTTGGTTTTTAATATGCTATCTAGTTTGGTCATAACTTTTTTTCCAAAGAGTAAGTGTCTTTTAATTTCATGGCTGCAGTCACCATCTGCAGTGATACATTGTAGACAACTGGTAAAATTTAGTTCTTAAATGTTTGGTACAATTTAACAGCAAAATCCAACAGGGCCTGGTGCTTCTTATTTGGAAGATTATTAATTACTGATTCAGTATAGATTTAGTCTATTGGATCATACATTTTTTATTGTGTGAATTTTTGCAAGTTGTGTCTATGGAGAAATTGATCCTTTTCATTGAGATTATCAAATATTGGGGCATGGAGTTGTCCTCAGTATTGTTTTGTTATCCTTTTATGGGATCTTTAGTGACATCTTTTTAATTTCTGATATTAGTAATTTGTGTTTTCTCTATTTTATTTAGTAGCTGGGCTAGAAGCTTACTGACTTTATTGTCTGAGTGATTCATTATTGAAAAGTGAAAAAGACTGACAAATTCCTAGCTATATCAGTCAGACTGAAAGAGAGAAAGATCACCAATATTCGGATTTAAAGAGGGGAACAACTTCTAATGTCTAGAATTGTTTTCAGATTATAATAAGAAAATGTTAATAAACAGATATGCTAATATATTCAACAAATTAGTTGAAATATTGAGAAGTTATTTGAAAGGCTAAAATTAACAGGTGATTCAAGGAAACCTATATATGAATAGCTCACTATGTAATAAATAAAGTATATTTTAATTTCAAAAACCTTTCCCTGAAGAAACTCTATTGTTCAGATGACTTTATTAGCAAATTCTATCACAAATTTTAGGATGAAATAAGACCAACCAGGAAATAGAGAAAAAAGTAATGAGTTTCAATGTCTGAATAATTCAAACGACCCTCATACAACAAACTGGAAAAAAATTTACAAAGAAAACATATTAGAGATAGTATTCATCATGGACATACATACAAAAATTCTTAACAAAATACTATCATATTCAATTAAATAACATGAAGATCAAATATATGTTTCTAAGGAAGTAAAGAGCTTCTTGACAAAAGTGAAAGAAGAGAGTGAAAAAGTTGGCTTAAAACTCAACATTCAGAAAACTAAGATCACGTCATCTGGTCCCATCACTTCATGGCAAAGAGATGAGGAAACAATGGAAACAATGGCAGACTATTTTCTTGGGCCCCCAAATCACTGCATCTGGTGGTTGCAGCTGTGAAATTAAAGATGCTCACTCCTTGGAAGAAAAGCTATGATCAACCTAGACACCATATTAAAAAGCAGAGACATTATTTTCCCAACAAAGGTCCATCTAGTCAAAGCTATGGTTTTTCCAGTAGTGTTGTATGGATGTGAGAGATGGACTATAAAGAAAGCTGAGTGCTGAAGAATTGATACTTTTGAACTGTGGTGTTGGAGAAGACTCTTGNTATTTTCCCAACAAAGGTCCATCTAGTCAAAGCTATGGTTTTTCCAGTAGTGTTGTATGGATGTGAGAGATGGACTATAAAGAAAGCTGAGTGCTGAAGAATTGATACTTTTGAACTGTGGTGTTGGAGAAGACTCTTGAGAGTCCCTTGGACAACTAGGAGATCCAACCAGTCCATCCTAAAGGAAATCAGTCCCAAATTTTCATTGGAAGGACTGATGCTGAAGCTGAAACTCAAATACTTTGGCCACCTGATGTGAAGAACTATCTCATTTGAAAAGACCCTGATCTGGGAATGATTGAAGGCAGGAGGAGAAGGGGATGACAGAGAATGAAAGGGTGGGATGGCATCACAGACTCAGTGGACATGAATTTGAATAAGCTCTGGGAGTTGGTGATGAGCAGGGAAGACAGGCATGCTGGAGTTCATGGAGTCACAAAGAGTCAGATACGATTGAGCAAGTGAACTGAAGGAAGTAAATTTGGTTTAACACTGAAAAATAACTGTAACTTAAAATATTAAATGAATAAAGGGAAGTCAATACAGTTATCACAATACCAGACCACCTCACAACCTCCTGAGAAATGTGTATGCAAGTCAGGAAGTAACAGTTTGTACAAGACATGGAACAACATACTGGTTCAAACTTGCGAAAGGAGTACGTCAAGGCTATATATTGTCACCTTGCTTATTTAACTTCTATGTAGAGTACATCATGCTAAACACTGGCCTGGATGAATCGCAAGCTGTAATTAAGATTGTCAGGAGAAATATCAACAACCTCAGGTATGCAGATGATAACACTGTAATGGCAGAAAGCAAAGAAGAACTAAAGACCCTTTTGAGGATGAAAGATGAAAGTGAAAAGCTGGCTTAAAACTCAACCTTCAGAAGATGATGACCATGGGATCCAATCCCAGCACTTCATGGTAAACAGAAGGGGAAAATGTGAAAAGAAAGACACAATTTTATTTTCTTGGGCTGCAAAATAACTGCAGACAGTGACCGAAGCCATAAAATTAGAAGATGCTTGCTCCTTGGAAGGAAAGCTATGACAAATCTGCTGCTGCTGCTGCTGCTGCTGCTAAGTTGCTTCAGTCGTGTCCGACTCTGTGTGATCTCTTAGACGGCAGCAGCCAGGCTCCCCTGTCCCTGGGATTCTCCAGGCAAGAACACTGGAGTGGGTTGCCATTTCCTTCACCAATGCTTGAAAGTGAAAAGTGAAAGTGAAGTTGCTCAGTCGTATCCAACTCTTCACAACCCCATGGACTGCAGCCCACCAGGCTCCTCCATCCGTTGGATTTTCTAGGGAAGAGTACTGGAGTAGGGTGCTACCGCCTTCTCCAATGACAAACCTAGACAGCATTTAAAAAAAGAAAGACATCATTTGTTGACAAAGGTCCATATAGTCAAAGCTATAGTTTTCCCAGTAGTCACGTATGGATGTGAGAGTTGGATCACAAAGAAGGCTCAGAGCAAAAGAATTAATATTTTCAAACTATGGTCCTTGAGAAGACTCTTGAGAGTTACTTGGACAGCAAGAAGATCAAGCCAGTCAATCCTAAAGGGAATCAACCTTGAATATTCATTGCAAAGAGTGATCCTAAAGCTAAAACCCCAATACTTTGGCCATCTAATACAAAGAGCCAACTCATTGGAAAAGATCCTGGTGCTGGTAAAGACTGAGGGAAGGAGGAGATGGGGGAAACAAAGCATGAGATGGTTGGATGGCATCACTGACTCAATGGTCATGAATTTGAGCAAACTCCAGGAGATAATGACAGATAGGAAAGCCTGGAGTACTGCTGTTCATGGGATCACAAAGAGTTAGACATGAATTAGTGACTGAACAACAACAACTGAATAATTAAATATAGTCTTCCTAAGGTTAGGAATAACTGAAAAATATTCTTTCTCATCACTATTATTTAACACTGTACTGCAGATTCTTGACAGGCAGAAAAATAATTAGAAATATTATAGAATGGAAAGAGACAGATGATGCTTTTTTAAATAGAGAAACCTCATGATGTCCAAAACATCCCAATTAATCTACAAAGAAAAAAATAATAAAACTAGTAAGTGAATTAATTTAGCAAGTTTCTATAATCTACTGTCAACACAGAAAACAAACTATTTTAATTATACTAGTAATAAATGTAAAATAAAATATTTAAAGATAAAATTATAATAGAAAAAATTATGGTTTGGTTTATTTTTCTAATAAACACAAAACTTCTATACTGACATATACTAAATATTGTGAGACACATGATATACACTGAAAATGTAAAATGATACTAAGTTTATGAGTGAATAGATTTGATGATTTTCATTACAGTAAAATATGAATTCTGCCCATATTGATCCACTGATTCAATACAATCTCCAACAATACCCAACAGGATTTCTTTTGTAGAAATTAATAAGGTAGGTATAAATTTAAATGGAAATTCTAATGGCCTAGAATAGTAAACACAATTTTTAAAATGGAAAAAAGAAAAGTAGTAGGTCTAAGTAATTTTGTGAAGATTTTTTGTAAAGTCACTGAAAATGAGACAGTTTAATACTATCATTAGTTCAGTTCAGTTCAGTCAATCAGTTGTGTCTGACTCTTTGTGACCCCATGGACTGCATCACACCAGGGCTCCCTGTCCATCACCAACTCCTAGAGTTTATGCAAAGTCATGTCCATTGAGTCGGTGATGCAATCCAACCCTCTCATCCTCTGTCATCCCCTTCTCCTCCCACCTTCAAACTTTCCCAGGATCAGATTCTTTTCAGATGAGTCAGTTCTTCACATCAGATGGCCAAAATATTTGAGTTTTTGCTTCAGCATTAGTCCTTATAATGAAAAGTCAGAACTGATTTCCCTTTTTTTTTTAGGATGGACTGGTTGGATCTCCTTGCAGTCCAAGGAACTATCAAGAGTCTTCTCCAAGACCACAGTTCAAAAGCATAAATTCTTCGGTGCACAGTTTTCTTTGTAGTCCAACTCTCACATCCATACATGACTACTGGAGAAACTACAGCTTTGGCTAGACGAACCTTTGTTGTCAAAGTAATGTCTCTGCTTTTTAATACACTGTCTAGGTTGCTCATAGCTTTTCTTCCAAGGAGCGAGCATCTTTTAATTTCACGGCTGCAGTCACCATCTGCAGTTATTTTGGAACCCAAGAAAATAAAATCTGCCTTTGTTTCCATTGTTCCCCAATCTATTTGCCATGAAGTGATGGAACCAGATGACGTGATCTTAGTTTTCTGAATGTTGAGTTTTAAGCCAACTTTTTCACTCTCCTCTTTCACTTTCATCAAGAGAATCTTTAGTTCTTCTTTGCTTTCCGTCATAAGCATGGTGTCACTACATGTGTGATGTTGTTATTTCTCCTGGCAAACTTGATTACAGCTTGTGTTTCATCCAGCCTGGCATTTTGTATGATGTACTCTGCATAGAGGTTAAATAAGCAGGGTGACAATATGCAGCCTTGAGGTATTCCTTTCCTGATTTGGAACCAGTCTGTTGTTACATGTCCAGTTCTAACTGTTGCTTCTTGACTTGTATATAGATTTCTGAATAGGCAGGTCAGGTGGTCTGGTAGTTTCATCTCTTGAAGAATTTTCCACAGTTTTTGGAAAACAGTGATCCACACAGTCAAAGGCTTTGGCATAGTCAATAAAGCAGAAGTAGATCTTTTTCTGGAACTCTGATTCTTTTTCAGTGATTCAACAGATATTGGGAACTTGATCTGTGGCTCCTCTGCCTTTTTAAAATCCAGCTTCAACATCTGGGAGTTCACATTTCACATACCTTTGAAGCCTGGATTGGAGAATTTTGAGCATTACTTTGCTAGCATGTGAGATAAGTGCAATTGTATGGTAGTTTGAACATTCTTTGGCATTGTCTTTCTTTGGGATTGGAATGAAAACTGACCAGGTTTCAGTTGTATGGCCAATGCTGAGTTTTCCAAATTTGCTGATATATTGAGTGCAGCACTTTCACATCATCATCTTTTAAGATGTGAAATAGCTCTACTGGAATTCCATCACTTCCACTAGCTTTGTTCATAGTGATACCGCCTAAGGCCCACTTGACTTCATATTCCAGGATGTCTGGCTCTAGGTGAGTGATCACACCATCATAGTTATCTGGGTCATGATTATCTTCTTTGTATAGTTCTTCTTGGTATTCTTGTCACCTCTTCCTAATGTCTTTTGCTTCTATTAGGTCCATACCACTTCTTTCCTTTATAGTGTCCGTTTTTGCATGAAATGTTCCCTTGGTGTCTCTAATTTTATTGAAGAGATCCCTAGTCCTTTCCATTTTATTGTTTCCCTCTATTTCTTTTCATTGATCACCAAGGAAGGATTTCTTATCTCTCCTTGCTTTTCTTTGGAACTCTGAATTCAAATGAGTATATCTTTCCTTTTCTCCTTTGCCTTTAGCTTCTCTTCTTTTTTCAGTTATTTGTAAGGCCACCTCAGACAACCATTTTGCCTTTTTGCATTTCTTTTTCTTGGAGATGGTCTTGATCACTGCCTCCTATACAAAGTCACGAACTTCCATTCATAATTCTTCAAGCACTCTATCAGATATAATCCCTTGAACTATTTATCACTTCACTGTATAATCTTAAGGAATTTGATTTAGGTCAACCTGAATAGTTTAGTGGTTTTCCTACTTTCTTCAATTTCAGTCTGAATTTTGCAATGAGGAGTTCATGATCTGAGCCACAGTCAGCTCACAGTCTTGTTTTTACTGACTGTTTATAGAGATTCTCCATCTTTGGCTGCAAAGATATAATCAACCTGATTTGGGTACTGACCATCTGGTGATGTTCATGATAGATTCTTCTCTTGTTTTGTTGGAAGAGGGTATTTGCTATGACCAGTGCATTTTCTTGGCAAATCTCATTTGCCTTTGACCTGCTTTGTTTTGTATGCCAAGGGCAAATTTGCTTGTTACTCCGGGTATCTCTTGACTTCCTAATTTTTCATTCCTGTCCACTATAATGAAAATGACATCACTTTTGGGTGTTAGTTCTAGAACATCTTGTAGGTCTTTAGAGAATTGTTCAACTTCTGTTTCTTCAACATTACTAGTCTGGATTACTTGGATTATTCCATAGACTTGGATAACTGTGATATTCAGAGGTTTTACTTGGAAAGGAACAGAGATCATTCTTTCGTTTTTGAGATTGCATCCAAGTACTGCATTTTGGACTCTGATTGATTATGAGTGCTACTCTATTTCTTTGAAGGGATTATTGTCCACAGTCATAGATATAATGGTCATTTGAGTTAGATTCACCCATTCCAGTACATTTTAGTTTGCTGATTCCTAAAATGTCAATGTTTACTCTTGCCATCGCCTATTTGACCATTACCAACTTTGTTTCCAAGGCAAACCATTCAATATCATGGTAATCCAAGTCTATGTCCCGAAGAGTAATGATGGAGAAGCTGAAGTTGAATGGTTCTATGAAGTTCTATAGGACCTTTTAGAACTAACACCGAAAAAAGATGTCCCTTTCCTCATAGGGGACTGGAGTGCAAAAGTAGGAAGTCAAGAAACACCTGGAATAACAGGCAAATTTGGCCTTTGAGTACAAAATGAAGCAGGTCAAAGGCTGAGTTTTGCCAAGAGAATGCACTGGACATAGCAAACACTCTCTTGCAATAACACAAGAAAAGACTCTAAACATGGACATAACCTGATGGTCAACACCAAAATCAGATTGATTATATTTCTTGCACCAAAGATGGAGAAGCTGTATACAGTCAGTAAAAACAAGACTGGGAGCTGACTGTGGCATAGACCATGAACTCCTTATTGCCAAATTCAGACTCAGTTGAAGAAAGTAGGGAAAACCATTAGATCATTCAGGTATGAGCTAAATTAAATCCCGTACGATTATACAGTGGAAGTGAGAAATATATTTAAGGGACTAGATCTGAAAGACAGAGTGCCTGATGAACTATGGATGGAGGTTTGTGACATTGTACATGAGGAGAGGGATCAAGACCATCCCCAAGAAAAAGAAATGCAAAAAGCAAAATGGCTGTCTGGAGAGGCCTTAAAAATAGCTGTGAAAAGAAGAGAAGTGAAAGGCATAGCAGAAAAGGAAAGACATACCCATTTGAATGCAGAGTTCCAAAGAATAGCAAGGACAGATAAGAAAGCCTTCCTCAGTGATGAGTACAAATAGAGGAAAACAATAGAATGGGAAAGACTAGAGATCTCTTCAAGAAATTTAGAGCTACCAAGGGAATATTTCATGCAAAAATGGGCACAATAAAGGACAGAAATATTATGGACCTAACAGAAGCAGATGATATTAAGAAGAGGTGGCAAGAATACCCAGAAGAACTGTACAAAAAAGGTCTTCATGGCCCAGATAATCATGATGGTGTGATCACTCACCTAGAGCCAGACATCCTGGAATGTGAAGTCAAGTGGGCCTTAGGAAGCATCATATAAACAAAGTTAGTGGGACTGACAGAATCCCAGTAGAGCTATTTCAAATCTTAAAAAAATGATGATTTGAAAGGCTGCACTCAGATTTCCAGCAAATTTGGAAAACTCCATAGTGGCCACAGAACTGGAAAATATCAGTTTTCATTCCAATCCCAAAGAAAGACAATGCCAAAGAATGCTCCAACTACCACACAGGTGCACTCATCTCACACAGTAATAAAGTAATGCTCAAAATTCTCTAGCCAGGGTTTAGCAATACATGAACTGTGAATTTCCAGATGTTCAAGCTGATTCCATAAGGCAGAGGAACCAGAGATCAAATTGCCAACATCCACTGCTGGATCATGGAAAAAGCAAGCAAATTCCAGAAAAACATCTATTTCTTCTTTATTGACTATGCCCAAACCTTTGTGTGGATCACCACAAACTGTGGAAAATTCTTCAAGAGATGGGAATACCAGACTGCCTGGCCTTTCTCTTGATAAATATGTATGCAAATCAGGAAGCAACAGTTAGAACTGGACATGGAACGTTTAGAACATGTTAGAGCATGACATGAAACAACGGACTGGTTCCAAATACAAAAAGGAGTACGTCAAGGCTGTATATTGTCACCCTGCTTATTTAACTTATATATAGAGTACATCATGAGAAATGCTGGGCTGAATGAAGCACAAGCTAGAATAAAGATTGCCAAGAGAAATGTCAATAACCTCAAATATGCAGATGACACCACCCTTATGGCAGAAAGTGAAGAAGAACTAGAAAGCCTTTCGATGAAAGTGAAAAAGGAGAGTGAAAAAGTTAGCTTAAAGTTCAATATTCAGAAATCTAAGATCATGGCATCTGGTCCCATCACTTCATGGCAAATATATTGGGAAACAATGGCAGACTTTATTTTTGGGGGCTCCAGAATCACTGTAGATGGTGACTGCAGCCATGAAATTAAAAGACACTTGCTCCTTGGAAGGAAAGTTATAACCAACCTAGACAGCATATTAAAAAGCAGAGAAACTACTTTGCCAACAAAGCTCTATCTAGTCAAGACTTTGGTTTTTCCAGCAGTCATGTATGGATGTGAGAGTTGGACTATAAATAAATCTGAGCACTGAAGAATTGATGCTTTTGAACTGTGGTGTTGGAAAAGACTCTTGAGAGTCCCTGGGACTGCAAGAAGATCCAACCAATCCATCTTAAAGGAAATCAGTACTGAATGTTAATTGAAAGGACGGATGTTGAAGCTGAAAGTTAAATACTTTGACCACCTGATGCAAANTTGAACTGTGGTGTTGGAAAAGACTCTTGAGAGTCCCTGGGACTGCAAGAAGATCCAACCAATCCATCTTAAAGGAAATCAGTACTGAATGTTAATTGAAAGGACGGATGTTGAAGCTGAAAGTTAAATACTTTGACCACCTGATGCAAAGAGCTGACTCATTTGATAAGACCCTGATGTGTAGAAAGATTGAAGGCAGAAGAAGAAGAGGGCGACAGAGGATAAGATGGTTGGATGCATCACAGACTCAATGGACATGAGTTTAAGTAAACTCTGGGATTTGATGATGGACAGGGAGGTCCTTGTGCTGAAGTCCATGGGGTTGCAAAGAGTCAGACCTGACTGAGAGACTGAACTGAACTGAACTGAATTTACCTTGATTCATGGACATAACATTCCAGGTTCTTATGCAATTTTGCTCTTTACAGCATTAGACTTTAGTTCCACCACCAGTCACATCCACAATTGGGTGTTGTTTTTGCTTTGGCTCGGTCTCTTCATTCTTTCTGGAGTTATTTCTCCACTGATCTCCTGTAGCATATTGGGCACCTACTGACCTGGGGAGTTCATCTTTCAGTGTCTTGTCTTTTTGCCTTTTCACACTGTTCATGGAGTTCTCAAGGCAAAAATATTGAAATGGTTTGCCTTTCCCTCCTTCAGTGGACCATGTTTTGTCAGAACTCTCCACCATGACTGGTCCATCTTGGGTGGCCCTACATGACAGGGCTCATGGTTTCATTTAGTTAGACAAGGCTGTGGTCCACGAGATGAGTTTGGTTACTTTTCTGTGATTGTGTTTTTCATTCTGTCTGCCCTGTGATGGATAAGGATGAGGATTATGGAAGCTTCCTGATGGGAGAGATTGACTGAAGGGAAGTCTTATTCTGATGGGCAATAAATCTTTAATGCAATTTTCTATTGATGGATGGGGCTATGTTCCCTCCCTGTTGTTTGACCTGAGGCCAAACTATGGTGGAGGTAATAAAGATAATAGTGACCTCCTTCAAAAGGTCAAACTTATTAAAGGAATCATATAAAACTACACCCATCTTTAGATGGTCATTTGATTTTTTTAAACAAATTTTTAAGCAATCCAATGGGGAAAGCAAAGTCATTTCAACAAACAGAAATAAGACTACTGACAAAACATAAACTAAAAGTATTCCTGCATGAACCTAAATATAGAAGCTAAAACTGTAAACTTTTTATGTGAAAACAGGAGAATATTTTCATGAATATTTCATGAGATAAATTTAGATAGGGCACAGAAAAAAGAAACCATAAAAAACTTATAAATTACACTTACCTAAAAAATTAACATATCTGCTCATAAACAGGCAATATTAGGGAAATGAGTAGGCAAATTATAGACTGGGATACAATAGTCACTGTGTGTGTATTTGTGCACATGTGTGTGTGTATGTGTATTATACATCAAAATGCTTGCATCCAGACTATATAAACATTCCTACATCAGTAAAGAGAAAATCAAGCTAATTTTAAATATAGTTTCATTCTTGAAATATCCATCAAACAGAAACAAATGTGAATATTCAATAAGCACATAAAAGAAGTTCAGTATCACTACTCACACATTAGAATGATTAAAATATAAAAGAAACTAGCTGTGAAGATCTGCAGTATTCAAGTATCTCACATATTTATGATGGAAATATAAAATAATACAATAATTTTGGGGAAAAAATCCCATATAATTATTCTATTCTGAAAATTCTATTCCTAAATATTTATCCAAGAGGAATGAATACATGTGCAACAAAACGCTTGTATATGTATTTCCATAGCAGGTTTATTCACAATAGTCAAACCTGTAAACAGCCCAAATTTCTATATAAATGAACAAAATTACAATAAAGTTGTCATACTCATTCTATTTAAGAATACACTCTGTGACAATAACACTGATTTGAAATCACATTAGAAGATATAAAGTACGGCTGAATTGAATCAATCTTTCAGTATATTGTATAAAATATTTATATTGAACAAAAGTACATGACACAAATACATGTGTATTTGTGAAGCGGAGAGTGAACAAAAGAAAAAAGGTCCATAAATTTTGCATGTTGGAGGAAAGGAAGACAGAAACAGTAGTGCCTTCCATCTTTAAAAGCGCTTGAAGAAAATTATATATCTGCCAGATGTCATTTCATGATGATGTCACTCCACTTTGCAAAGGTGTTCCTTTTACTACAGTGAGTAAAAGCCTAGAAATACATTTCTTGGATAACTTTGGGAAATGTATTTGATATTTCAAAGACTGAAGAAAAGAAGAAGCCATCAGACAAATAAAAAAATTAGAGAGATGGCTAGTGTGGAATTTTACTAGCAGATTCCAGCTGTCCTTAAAATACCATACTTATACTTTGCAGGGTGTTGAGATTATTAACATCTTCTTTGCAATTCTTTCTCTTCTGAATCACCTCCTCCCCAAACAGCAATGGTTATAATGCCTTCATTCCTCCAGAACTTCCAAAATTTGTATGACTCTGACTCTCTGTATTAAATCCCTTCTTACTTGAAACAGTTAGTGTGATTTCTGTTTTCTTAGGCAAACCTTGACTGATTCAAACTAAGACAAGTATTATGGGCTTCAGAGTTCTTTTTGATTCATTTTTTAATTTGTTTCTTCTGTACCTATTATATGCCAAGAAACATGCTGTTGTTGTTTTTTGGTCACCCAATCATGTCTGATTGTCTGTGACCCCAGGGAGGCACACCAGGCCTCCCTGTCCCTCGCCATCTCCCAAAGTTTGCCCAAGTTCGTGTTCATTGTATCAGTGATCTTGTCCAGTCATCTCATCCTCTGATGCCCTCTTCTTCTTCTGCTCTCAATCTTTCCCAGCATCAGGGACTCTTCCAATGAGTTGTCTGTTCACATCAGATGACCAAAATACTGGAGTTTCAGCTTCAGCATCAGTTCTTCCACTGAATATTCAAGGTTGATCTTCCTTAAGCTTGACTGGTTTGATCTCCTTGCTGTCGAAGGGACTTTCAGGAGTCTTCTCCAGCACCACAGTTCAGAGGCATCAATTCTTTGGTGTTCTGCTGTCTCCATGGTCCAGTTCTCACAACCATATCTGACCACTGGGAAGACCGCAGCCTTGAACATACAGACTTTTGTTGGCAGAGTAATGTCTCTGTTCAACACGTTGTCTTGGTTTTGAGAGGATAACAGGCAGGAAGCCCAGGGGTCTCCAAATGGAGGATAGCCTGCAAGTGTCAGACATTTTTATCTCTCTTAAGTGGCAGGAGGAAACAAACTAGCGATATTTTTTCCTTCTCTATACAAATTTAAAAGGAAGTTTCTTTTAAAATTCTTTGTTGCCATAATGACACCTGGCTTCACTTGAAGTTAACCATTGCCTTTTTCTTATGGAAATGTTTATCTTAAGCTATGCTAATGTACTATTTTGATAAACCAGTATGTTATACTCCGATATTGTTCCTCTAATCTATGTAAATGAAACTATTTGTAAGGTGCTCTGCCCTTCTTCAAGATTCAAGTTAATCATTTTATGGCCCGAGGTGAATCATTTGGTGCCACGATTATCCCAAAATGGATCTTATGGGTGAGGGGCCTGGTGCCATTCTAAATTTTGAGACATTCCTTTCTTTCATTAACAGACTGCTGGTGACTATATAACATCCAGCTGAAGACTAGCAGGGGGGTACTCTTTCTGTCCCCTTCTGATGCCTCTGTCAGAAGCTTTCTCTATCTCCTTTATACTTTAATAAAACTGTATTACAGAAAAGCTCTGAGCGATCAAGCCTCGTCTCTGGCCCTGGATTGAATTCTTCTCCTCTGGCGGCCAAGAATCCCGGTGTTGTGATTCANGGTGTTCTTTGGAAGGAATGATGCTAAAGCTGAAACTCCAGTACTTTGGCCACCTCATGTGAAGAGTTGATTCATTGGAAAAGACTCTGATGCTGGGAGGGATTGGGGGCAGGAGGAGAAGGGGACAACAGAGGATGAGATGGCTGGATGGCATCACTGACACGATGGATGTGAGTCTGAGTGAACTCCAGGAGTTAGTGATGGACAGGGAGGCCTGGAGTGCTGTGATTCTTGGGGTCGTAAAGAGTAGGACATGACTGAGCAACTGAACTGAACTGAAGAAACAAAGAAAAATAATTTTCTGAACAATGAATGTCTTCAGTGTTAAAACCCATATGGTGAAAATTGACCAAGGTCTCTGAGAGTAACATTCAGTAGCCAAGGTGTGAAGTAATGATTTGAACTAAGATGAGAAATAAAGGATTGAAAGTAAGCTCATGATATCTGTGGATTATTATTATTTTTCTTTACCACAGATACTCGGGAAAGAAAAAGTTGTACTGGTCAAAACTCCTTGCAAATTTACCAGCAGAATGGTAGTAACAGATTAAGTCCTTATATTTGGAATGCTTTTAACAAAATGCATCTGTGCATCTGGTCAGCCTAGGTGGCTTATTGTATATATCTTAGGAATTCATAAACATATGGGAACTGGCCCATTGGAAAATGTCATATAAGTTATATATACTGAAGTTTTTAAAGGAAATACTCTATACCAAAAGGGCTCCTTCTCTAACAAGCAATGCCCTGCATGTATTGCTTGGAATATCCCATGTTTAATCAAAGTCAGAATAGGTCCCTATGGACGTAGGTAGAAGCATTGGTGGTCTCTAATCTTTCCAAAGGAAAATGTATTGCTTGTGTTGCATTATCACCCATGCCCTTTGAATTACTAGTAAAGCTCAGTACTGAGCATGACACCTGATTCTTGTGACTCAAGTTCGACAATCCAAACCATTGATTTTTAATCTCAATCACTATCTCTGATTTCAAAGTACATACACATTCCCCTGTGTAATAATGCCTGGCTCTATCTGATACATGATCAGAGTCTAAAGAAGAATCATTGAGCCAAACTCAGAATTCATGTCATTTTAACAAGCAAATTTTTAAATTACATTTAAGGAGTTTTCATTTGTTGTAAGTTTTGAAATACAAGTGTGTATGGCATGAAGTGTGATAAAGGTTCCTGGAAACCAAAAATCTTTATGCAGCATAGGAGAATATAACACAGAAGAAATATTTAATATTAACTATTTAACATTTAACAATGGAGGAAAAATAATAAACAATTAACCATAATGAATTTCTTTTCCTTTGGGTATAAGTATTTGGCTATTTTGTGATAAAGTATTGATCTGCAATAGCAGATAATAGCACCCACACAAAATGAATCTATCCAATAGATATTGTGCTAGGTACTCTTTCTTTATAGCTTAACTACAACAAAGATAAATAGACATAAGAAACAATAATTTATTTGGATTGTTACTCAAGGCTCAACCTAAACTACAACCAATCCTGCTTTTCACACTCAATGGTCTAGATTTCTTTGATTGCTGAAGGTAGCTAACATAATGACTCTATCTTTAATTGTATAGTTGGTTTGAGAAATTGATATATATACTTCTGTACTAGTAAAGAATTTTAATTTTTGTTATTCTTGAATGGTTTTAAAATGTTTTTCCAACCTAATTTTTTAATTTAATACATAAAATTGGAAGCTCCTCTAGGCTTCTACTACCAGTCAGAAGGAAAATGGAAGGAATTTTTGGCCTTATGGTATTGGGAAAATGGAGGAAATGGGGGGGGGGGGAAGCTATACAGATTAAGACACAGCATATTCATCTCTTGAGTTTTCTATAAGATGGTGAGGTAGAAGGACGTGTGCTCATCTTCTCCTGTGAGAAATCCAAAATTACAACTCACTGCTGAACAGCCATCAACAGGAGAGTGTTAGATCCCACCAAAAAAAGATACCTCACATCCAAGGGCAAAGGAGAAGCCCCAATAAGACAGTATGAG
Organism: Neotragus pygmaeus; assembly: GCA_006410875.1. NCBI lineage: Eukaryota > Metazoa > Chordata > Mammalia > Artiodactyla > Bovidae > Neotragus > Neotragus pygmaeus. The sequence goes on along the minus strand of SJYV01031116.1, from coordinate 354,668 downwards.
GGGTGAAATTTCATTTAGAATCAAACCCCATAACCACCAGAGACACTAGGAGACTCAGACAAACTTTGTGCAAACTGGGACCCAGAGACCCCACAAAGGCTGAGCCAGAACAGTGTTTTAGTATCTCCTGTGGAGGAACAGATCAGCAGTGGCCTGCTGCAGGGGCAAGGACTCTGGGTGCAGTAGACCTGGGAATGGCATAAGCCCTCTTGGAGTAGGTCACTGTTAACTCCACAATATAGCCTCCAGAACTTACATAGGACTGAGGAAACAGACTCTTGGAGGGAACAAACAAAACCCTGTGCATACCAGAACCCAGGAGAAAAGAGCAGTGACCACACAAGAGACTAAACCAGACTTGCCAGTGAGTGTCCAGAAGTCTCTGGTGGAGGCATGGGTTGATGGTGGACTGTACAGGGTCAAAGGCACTGAGTGCAGCAGTATGTGCATGGGACCTTTTGAAGGAGGACACCATTATCTCTATTACCTCCATCATAGTTTGGCATCAGGTCAAGAAACAGGGAGGGAACATAGCCCCAACCATCAACAGAAAATTGAATTAAAAATTTGCTGAGCAAGGGCCCGCCCATCAGAACAAGACCCAGATTCCCACACAGTCAGTCTCTCCCATCAGAAAACTTCCACAAGCCTCTTATTCTTATCCATCAGAGGGCAGACAGAATGAAAACCACAATCACAGAAAACTAACCAATTTGATCACAAGAGTCATAGCCTTGTCTAACTCAATGAAACTATGAATCATGCCATGCAAGGCCACCAAAGATGGATGTGTCAGGGTGGAGAGTTCTGACAAAACGTGGTCTACGGGAGAAGGAATAGTAACCCACTTCAGTATTCTTGCCGTGAGAACCCCATGAAGAGTATGAAAAGGCAAAAAGATAGAACTCTGAAAGGTGAACTCCCCAGGTCAGTAGATGCCCAGTATGCTTATACTACTGGAGATCAGTGGAGAAATAATTGTAGTAAGAACGAAGACACAGAGCCAAAGCAAAAATAACACCAAGTTGTGGATGTGACTTGTGATGGGAGCAAAGTCCAGTGCTATAAAGAGCAATATTGCATAGAAACCTGGAATGTTAGGTCCATGAATCAAGGCAAATTGGAAGTGGTCAANAAAAATAACACCAAGTTGTGGATGTGACTTGTGATGGGAGCAAAGTCCAGTGCTATAAAGAGCAATATTGCATAGAAACCTGGAATGTTAGGTCCATGAATCAAGGCAAATTGGAAGTGGTCAAATAGGTGGTGGCAAGAGTGAACATTGATGTTTTAGGAATTAGTGAGCTAAAATGGACTGGAATGGGTGAATTTAAATCAGATGATCATTATATCTTCTACTGTGGGCAAAAATCCCTTAGAAGAAATGGAGTATCCCACATACTCAACAAAAGAGTCTGAAATTCTGTACTTGAATGCAGTCTCAAAAATGACAGAATGATCTCTGCTCATTCCAAGGCAAACCATTCAATATCACAATAATCCAAGTTTATGCCCTGACCAATAATGCTGAAGAAGCTGAAGTTGAATTGTTCTATAAAAACTTACAAGACCTTCTAAAACTAACAACAAAAATGATGTCATTTTCATTATAGTGGACTGGAATGAAAAAGTAGGAAGTCAAGAGATAACTAGAATAAATGGCAAATTTGGCCTCGGAGTACAAAACTGAAGCAGGGCAAAGGCTAACAAAGTTTGGCCAAGAGAATGCACTGGTCATAGCAAACAATTTCTTCCAGCAGCACAAGAGAAGTCCAATACACATGGACATCACCAGATGGCCAATACCCAAATCAGATTGATCTCCAAAATGGAGATGCTCTATACAGTCAGAAAAAATAAGACTGGGAGCTAACTGTGGCTCAGATCATGAACTCCCTGTTGCCAAATTCAGACTGAAAATGAAAAAAGTAGGGAAAACCACTAGACCATTCAGGTATGACCTAAATCAAATCCCTTAGGATTATACAGTGGAANCCCCTGGAGAAGGAAATGGCACCCCACTCCAGTATTCTTGCCTGGAAAATCTCATGGACAGAGGAGCCTGATAGGCTGCAGTCCATGGGGTCGCAAAGAATCTGAGTGGCTAACACTTACTTAAGGCGCAGAGCAGGGATTCCAACGCCCAGACTGACTGATTGCAAAGCAGCAGCTCCCAGCACTATGCTTTCTTTCTTCACGGCTGTTGTTTCATCACGCAGTCGTGTCTGACTCTGCGACCCCATGGACTGTAGCCTGCCAGGCCCCTCCGTCTATGGCATTTCCCAGGCAGCCTTCTCCAGGGGATCTTCCCCTGCAACGACTTGAACCTGTCTCCTGCAGCTCCTGCGCTGGCAGGCGGATTCTTCACCACTAGCCCCACTCAACCCACTTTCTCCAAGGAACCTTCCTGCCTCCTTCCAGACTAGAGGGATTCCTAGGTCCTTTGAAGCCCGCCTAGTATATGACACACCCACGTCCTTCTCCTGACAGGTACCCAGACCACAGAACGCGTCCCCGCCTCCTTTCTGAACTAGAACCCTGGGTTCTTCCTCCTAGCTGTGGGTTTTTATTGCAGATCCTCCTCCAAGAGGGGCTTCCGCACAGGGCCGACCCTTCCAGACGCCCATTTCACAGACGAAGCCAACAGAGGTCCTGAGTGGTTTAAAATCTCTTCTACCTCCTGGCTGGCCGGGTCTCTTTTCTTCCGGGGAGTCTAGGTCCCTCCGCCGAAGGCTTAGTGAGGGAGGTGGGACAAGGAAAAGACTCGCNGGACTGGGAAATAGTCTCAGGAAATAGACTCTCGGAGGGCACAGCAGAACCTTGTAGTCAAGGACCCAGAAGAAAGGAGCCATGATCCCACATGGGACTGCCCCAGACTTGCTTGTGGATGTTTGGGAGTCTCCGGCAGAGGCATGGGTCAGTGGGGGCCTGCTGCAGGGTTGGGGGCACAGAGTGTAGCAGTATATGCAAGGGATCTTTTGAGGGAGATCAACATTGTCTTCACTACTTCCACCATAGTTTAGGTAAGGTGAAGTCACTCAGTCGTGTCCGACTCTTTGCGACCCCAAGGACTGTAGCCTATCAGGTTCTTCCATCCATGGGATTTTCCAGACAAGAGTACTGGAGTGGGTTGCCATTTTCTTCTCCAGAGGATCTTCCCTACCCAGGGATTGAACCCAGGTCTCCCGTATTTTAGGCAGATGCTTTACTGTCTGAGCCACCAGGGAAGTCTTAGTTTGGGCCACCAAACTAAGGGCCACCATAGTTGGAACCCAGGTAAACAGCAGGGAGGGAACAGCTCCACCCATCAACAGAAAATTGGATTCATGATTTACTGAGCATGGCCCTGCTAATCAGAACAAGACCTAGTTTCCACCTGAATCAGTCTCTCCCACTAGGAAGCTTCTATAAGCCTCTTATCATTCTCCATCAGAGGGAAGAGACTGAAAATCACAATCACAGAAAACTAACCAATCTAATCACATGGACCACAGCCTTGTCTAACTCAGTGAAACTATAAGCCATGCCATGTAGGGCCACCCAGGATAGACGGGTCATGGTGGAGAGTTCTGACAATTTGTGGTCCACTGGAGAAGGGAATGGAAAAACACTTCAGTATTCTTGCCTTGAGAACCCCATGAACACTATGAAAAGGCAAAAAGACAGGACACTGAAAGATGAATTCCTCAGGTCAGTAGGTACCCAGTATGCTATTGGAGATGAGTGGAGAACTAACTCCAGAAAGAATAAAGAGATGGAGCCAAAACAAAAACAACACCCAGTGGTGGATGTGACTGGTGATGAAAGCAAGGTCCGATGCTATCAAGAGCAATATTGCATAGGAACCTGGAATGCCAGGTCCATGAATCAAGGCAAATTGGAAGTGGTCAAACAGGAGATGGCAAGCGTGAACGTCGACATTCTAAGAATCAGCAAACTAAAATGGACTGGAATGGGTGAATTTAACTCAGATGACCATTATATCTACTACTGCGGGCAGGAATCTCTCAGAAGAAATGGAGAAGCCATCATAGTCAACAAAAGAGTCCAAAATGCAGTACTTGGATGCAACCTTAAAAACGACAGAATGATCTCTGTTTGTTTCCAAAGCAAACCATCCAATATCATGGTAATCCAAGTCTATGCCCCGACCAGTAATGCTGAAGAAGCTGAAGTTGAACGGTTCTATGAAGACTTACAAGACCTTCTAGAACTAACACCCAAAAAGATGTCCTTTTCCTTATAGGGGACTGGAATGCAAAAGTAGAAAGTCAAGAAACAGTTGGGGTAACAGGCAAATTTGGCCTTGGAATACGGAATGAAGCAGGACAAAGGCCAATAGGACTTTGCCAAGAGAACGCACAGGTCATAGTACACACCCTCTTCCAACAACACAAGAGAAGACTCTACACATGGACATCACCAGATGGTCAATACCAAAATTGGATTAATTATATTCTTTGAAGCTAAAGATGGAGAAGCTCTATATAGTCAGCAAAAACAAGACCAGGAACTGACTGTGGCTCAGATCATGAACTCATTATTGCCTAATTCAGACTTAAATTGAAGAAAGGCAGGAAAACCACCAGACCATTCAGGTATGACCTAAATCAAATCCATAACAATTATACAGCAGAAGTGAGAAATAGATTTAAGGGACTAGATTTGATAGAGTGCTTGATGAACTATGGATGGAGGTTCGTGACATCGTACAGGAGACAGGGATCAAGACCATCCTCAAGAAAAAGAAATGCAAAAAATCAAAATGTCTGTCTGGGGAGGCATTACAAATAGCTGTGAAAAGAAGAGAAGCCAAAAACAAAGGAGAAAAGGAAAGATATACCCATTTGAATGTAGAGCTCCAAAGAATAGCAAGGAGAGATAAGAAAACCTTCCTCAGTGATCAAGGCAAAGAAATAGAGGAAAACAACAGAATAGGAAAGACTAGAGATCTCTTCAAGAAAAGTAGAGATACCAGGGGAACATTTCATGCAAAGATGGGCTCAATAAAGGACAGAAATGGTATGGACCTAACAGAAGTAGAAGATATTAAGAAGAGGTGACAAGAATACAGAGAACTGTACAAAAAAGATCTCCACAACCCAGATAATCACAATGGTGTGATCACTCACCTAGAGCCAGACATCCTAGAATGTGAAGTCAAGTGGGCCTTAGAAAGTATCACTATGAACAAAGCTAGTGGAGGTGATGGAATTCNCTAGAGATCTCTTCAAGAAAATTAGAGATACCAAGGGAACATTTCATGCAAAGCTGGGCACAATAAAGGACAGAAATGGTATGACCATACAGAAGCAGAAGATATTGGCAAGAATACACAGAAGAACTACACAAAAAGATCTTCATGACCCAGATCACTCACCTAGAGCCAGACATCCTGGAATGAGAAATCAAGTGGGCCTTAAGAAGCATCACTACGAACAAAGTTAGGGGAGGTGATGGAATTCCAGTTGAGCTTTTTCAAATCCTAAAAGATGATGCTGTGAAAGTGCTGCACTTCATATACCAGCAAATTTGGAAAATTCAGTAGTGGCTACAGGACTGGAAAAAGTCAGTTTTCATTCCAATAACAAGAAAGGCAATGTCAAAGAATGCTCAGACTATCACACAATTGCACTCATCTCACATGCTAGTAAAGTAATGTTCAAAGTTCTCCAAACTGGGCTTCAACAGTACATAAACCATGAACTTCCAGATGTTCAAGCTGGATTTAGAAAAGGCAGGGGAACCAGAGATCAAATTCCCAACATCTGTTGGATCNTGCACTCATCTCACATGCTAGTAAAGTAATGTTCAAAGTTCTCCAAACTGGGCTTCAACAGTACATAAACCATGAACTTCCAGATGTTCAAGCTGGATTTAGAAAAGGCAGGGGAACCAGAGATCAAATTCCCAACATCTGTTGGATCCCAGAAAAACATCTATTTCTGCTTTATTGACTATGCCAAAGCCTTTGACTGTGTGGATCACCACAAACTGCAGAAAATTCTTCAAGAGATGGGAATACTAGACCACTTGGCCTGCCTCTTGAGAAATCTGTATGCAGATCAAGAACCAACAGTTAGAACTGGACATGCAACAGACTGGTTCCAAATCAGGAATGGAGTGCATCAAGGCTGTATATTTTCACCCTGCTTATTTAATCTCTATGTAGAGTACAGCATGGGAAATTCTGGGCTGGAATAAAGATTGCCAAGAGAAATATCAAGCACCTCAGATATGCAGATGACACCACCCTAATGGCAAATAGTGAAGAAGAACAAAAGAACCTCTTGACGAAAGTGAAAGAGAAGAGTGAAAAAGTTGGCTTAAAACTCAAGATTCAGAAAATGAAGATCATGGCATCTGGTCCCATAACTTCATTGAAAATAAGTGGGGAAACAATGGAAACAGTGAGAGATTTAATTTAATTTTATTTTATGGTCTCCAAAATCACTGCAGATGGTGACTGCAGCCATGAAATTAAAAGACACTTGCTCCTTGGAAGAAAAGCCATGGTCAACCTAGACAATGTATTTAAAAGCAAAGACATTATTTTGCCAACAAAGGTCCGTCTAGTCAAATCTATGGTTTTTCCAGTAGTCATATATGGATGTGAGAGCTGGACTTGAAGAAAGCTGAGCACTGACGAATTGATGCTTTTGAATTGTGGTGCTGGAGAAGACTCTTGAGAGTCTCTTGGACTGCAAGGAGAACCAACTAGTCTATCCTAAAGGAAATCATTCCTGAATATTCATTGGAAGGACTGATGCTGAAGTTGAAATTCCAATACTTTGGCCACCTAATGTGAAGAAGTGACTCACTGGAAAAACCCTAGTCCTAGGAAAGACTGAAAGTGAGAGGAGAAGGGAATGACAGAGGATGAGACAGTTGGATGGCATCATTGACTCGATAGACATGAGGTCTGAGTAAGCTCCGGGAGTTGGTGATGGACATGGAAGCCAGGCATGCTATAGTCCATGGAGTCACAAAGAGTCAGACACAACTGAGCAACTGAACTGAATTGTACTAGGTTTAGTAAACATTTTGTCTTATTTTTCATTTCTCAACTAGGTCATTCATTTCTCAGCATCAACACATACAATTAAATACACACAGATAAATTTATTGTAGAAATCTTCATACCCCAATCCCTATTTCTCAGCCCCTGACTCCTATACAATTATCCTTTTTTACACTGTTAAAATTCAGGCTGTCCAAATAGCCTCAGAAACACATCAAAGAATCAGATCCACTGGTATTGAAATTATCTAGAAGACTTTGAGAGTGGTGACACTGGAAGTGTTATCTGTGGAAAATACAAAAGGGACAGCCAGAATTGGATTCTAAGTGTTGTCTTCCTTTCCAGAGTAACTGGGCTAAGTATGCATAGTAATGGCCTCTGCTTTCCTACTTGGTGATTGTGCTCAACATGAGTGCCCACAATGGCTTTTAAACAGCTTGTTTGCAGAAAAATAGTAATCAGCCAATATTTTGACAACAGCCCTGGAAAACAACCAGGTTTTCTCTGTCAGAAGACCTTTTCAGATGTCTTGAGTAAAGTTCATACTAGAACCAAGTTTATGTCTGATTTGTTTAATTGGTCTTTTATCAGAGAAAAGGGAGCTTGCCATAATATATTTTCTAGCCTTATGAATTTTCTGATTATTCTTTTTATTCATCAATCAATTAGGTCACTAGAAAGAAACTATAGAAAATGAAAATAATGCTAATTGTAAAGAATAATAGCTATACAATTATAGTAACAGAAAAAAATTTATGATTATAAAATAATTCTATAGAAGTAATTTCTAGATAAAAAAATATTTGAAGTCAGGGGACTATTTTTTTTAATTATTTTCTGATTCCAAGTAAGTTTCTAAACTTTTCTGTCTGCCTTCTTAATTTATAAAATACAAAGAAAATGTCTGATTTGCCTACTCCATAGGAATTTCATGAATATCAACTGAAAGAATGTGTATGAACGTCCTGGTAACTGGAATATATATGAACATTTTGATTCATGCAACTGTGTACTTACACTATCCCTTGAGTCCATCATTTATTTTTCTGGTGTGTTCCTAAGTTTGAGTTTCACCCAGTTTAAACATCTTCTGTCTTTGAGTGAGAGTAGAAAAGGTTTCACCTCACAAATCAATATGGTAAGTGATAGTGGCTGCCTGAAATAGAATACTTTTTAAGAAAAGTATTCAGTTCAGTCGCTCAGTCGTGTCCGACTCCTTGTGACCCCATGAATTGCAGCACGCCAGGCCTCCCTNGTGTCAGCCCTCTGATGCCCCTTTGCAACACCTACCATCTTACTTGGGTTTCTCTTACCTTGGGCGTTGGGTAACTCTTCACGTCTGCTCCAGCAAAGCACAGCCACTGCTCCTTACCTTGGATGAGGGGTATCTCCTCACTGCCGCCCTTCCTGACCTTCAATGTGGGGTGACTCCTCTAGGCCCTCCTGCGCCCATGCAGACACCACTCCTTGGACATGGGGTTGCTCCTCCTGGCCGCTGGCCCTGGCCTCAGGCATGGGGTTGCTCCTCCCGGCTGCCACCACTGGCCTTGGGCGCCACCCCTGGTTCGGATGCGGGGTGGCTCCTCTCAGCCACCGCCCCTGACCTCAGGCCCGGAATAACCTCTCTTGGCCATTCCTCTGCTGTCGCAGCCTGGCACTCTAGGCCACTGCCCTTGACCTCGGACCTGGGGTAACTCCTCTTGGCTACCGCCCTTCAGGCATGGGGTCCTCCCGGCTCTGCCCCTGACCTCAGACGTGGGGTAGCTCCTATAGGCTGCGCTTAGTGTGCCGGCCGCAGCTGCCTGCAGAACATCTAAAAGTTTCATATACTTCTATAAAACAGTACAAGCACTCTGAAAATTTTGCTTTAAAAGTTGAAAGAGAAACAAAAGGAAAAGCCATGCACAGATATTCTATTCCCAAATATTTACTTAAGAGAAATGAAAACATATCTACATAGACTAATGCATGAATGTTCATAGCTGCTTTATTAAAACTATTTTAATAATTTGTTAAGTAACCAGAAACTGAAAACACAAATGTCCATTAACAAGAAAACAGACAAATGACCATGGTATATTCAAACACTACAATGGAGTAGTTCAATTCAGTCCAGTCATTTAGTCATGTCTGATTCTCTGAGACCCCATGGACTGTAGCATGCCTGGCTTTCTTGTCCATCACCAACTCCTGGAACTTACTCAAACCCATGTCCATCAAGTCGGTGATGCCATCCAACCATCTCATCCTCTGTCATTCCCTTCTCATCCTGCCTTCAGTCTCTCCCAGCATCAGAGTCTTTTCCAATGAGTCAGTTCTTCACATAGGATGGCCAAAGTATTGTAGTTTTAGCTTCAGCATCAGTCCTTCCAGTGAATATTCAGGAATGATTTCCTTTAGGATGGACTGATTGGATCTCCTTGCAGTTAAAGGAACTCTCAAGAGTCTTCTCCAACACCACAATTCAAAAGCATAAATTATTTGGTGCTCAACTTTCTTTATAGTCCAACTCTCATGTCCATACATGACTACCGGAAAAACCATAGCTTTGACTAGATGGACTTTTGTTGGCAAAGTAATGTCTCTGCTTTCTGATATGTTCTCTTTGTTGGTTATAGCTTTTCTTGAAAGGAGCAAGCATGGAATAGTACTCAGCAACAAAAAGAAATGACCTACTGGTAATTGCAACAACATGGATGAACCTCACCTTAAAATCATTATGTTGAGTGAAAGAAGCCAAGCACAAGTCAGTACATACAGTGTGAACTCATTTATATAAAATTCGAGGAAATTGAAACCAAATCAGAGGTTGCCTGGGGCAGAGTTGGGGTTAGGGGAGAGAGAGATTATTAAAGGACATGAGAAAACTATGGAAGTGATGAAAAATTCTGTTTCCTTGATCGTGGTAATGATTTCATGGGTGTTTAAACATGTCAAAACTCATTAAGTTACATTCTTTAAATATGTGCAACATGTTGTACTTATCGGAGAAGGCAATGGCACCCCACTCCAGTACTCTCACCTGGAAAAACCCTTGGACGGAGGAGCCTGGTAGGCTGCAGCCCATGGGGTCGCTAAGAGTTGGGCACGACTGAACGACTTTACTTTCGCTTTTCACTTTCATGCATTGGAGAAGGAAATGGCAACCCATTCCAGTATTCTTGTCTGGAGAATCCCAGAGACAGAGGAGCCTGGTGGGCTGCTATCTATGGGGTCGCACAGAACTGGACACGACTGAAGCGACTCAGCAGCAGCAGCAGCAGTTGTACTTATGCCTCAACAAAGCTAGGGGGAAGCCCTCAATGGTTCCATACCACCAATGAGTAAAATAAAATCTGTATCACAGTGTTTTCATAAGTCAGATCCCTGCCTCTGGCCTCATCTCCACACATTCCTCCTGCACATTTTATGTTCTATAAGGACTAATCAGCATCTCCTCTGTCGAATACCTCTCCTTAGGTCACTTGTTGGACATGTGCTTTTTTAAAAGGGTGTTTCCTTTCTGAAAAGTTCACTCTTAATCCACTCCTATTCATCTGGAAAATAGTTACCTGTTTCTCAAAACTTTGTTCAGTTTGTGTATAGAGTAGTAGGTGCTTGATAAGTTATTGTACAATGTATGAATGGGCTAAGGTATATCTCCTTTAGGAAGCCTACTCTGACATATTCCCCAGACTTAGTCACTCTTTCAAATTTTGCAATTCTTTTCATTATCATCCAATATTGCTTTACATAGGGTTTTAAATCTGCTTCCTTACATGTTAACTCCTTGGGGACTGTGGTGGGCAGAATTCTAAGATGTCCCATCAAATCCTTGTCCAGTATGCACACAAACTTTTTCCCAATTGTTTAATCAAATATTAATCTAGGAGTTACTATGAAGGGTATTTTGCAGCAGCAATTAAGGTCCCAAATCAATTTTAAGTTGGGGAAATCATCCAAGTGGTGCTGACCTAATCATGAGAATCCTTTAAAAGCTAAGCGTTTTCTCCAGTTGATCACAGAAAAGCATAGATTTGAAACATGATAAAAATTCAAAGCACCTTTGCCAGCCAGAAGATGGAGGACACCAAATGATGAGGAATGTGAGTGGCCTCTAAGAGATGAGAGACTCCTGACAGTCAGCAAGGAAAATGGAACTTAATGCCACATCTTCACAAGTTGAATTCAGCCAAAAACATAAATGAGCTCAGAAGTGGATTTTTTTTTTTTTTTTGCAGTCTTCAAATAAGAATTAAATCTGGCAAACAGTACCATTTTAGCCTTGTGATATTCTTGGCAGTGAACCCATTCATGCATACTCTGTCAGACTTCTCAACTACAGACCTGGTAACTAATAAAGGGTACAGTTTTAAACCTCTACATTTTCATTCATTTGTTACCCTGCTGCATAAAAACAACACAGGGGTAAAAATCACACCTTCTATACCTTTATAGCACATGGTTACTCATGTAATAAGAATTTAATTGTGTTTTTAAGAAAAAATGAAAAGAAGAATGAGACAAAGGAAAGGAGGGAGAAACAAAGATAAAATATTAGAAGGAATGAAAGAGAAAAAAACAGAAACATTTTAGTTTCCAAAACAGTGCTCCTTGACCTTAGCTACACATTATCACCCTATGGAGAGCTTTAAAAAAATATTAGTACCTGGGTTCCACCCCCAGTGATTCTGATTTAATTGATTTGAGTGTGGTTTAAGCCTCCCTAGATGCAGCCAAAGTTGAGAACCACTGCTGTGGTTGCTCCATGTGAACAGACTCCCAAGGCCCAGCAGCTCTGCTAGAACTCCAGCGGCCCCAGGCATCCGTGGAGACTGGCTGGGTCCTTAAGATTAACCTCCTGAAAGCCCTTATTTACCAGCCGTGTCCTTTTCCACAGTGAGCTCTTCCCAGGATGTTAATCAGCCTCACTCCAGGACATATTCATTCTTCTCTCCACTCACAGGTTCCTTAGTTTATGTTTAAATAATAATTCACTTGGTATTTTAATATATTCTGGGCTTCTTCCAGATTACAGCCTTCTTGGACCCTGCTGATCACATAAATTTTTCTCTGCAGGATTCTCAACTGCAATCTACAGAGAGAACATTGGTAATGTTCTGATTAGAAATGGTGAATGCCATTACCTGGATAATGTCCTTATCTATCACCAACACCTAAACATCTTTCTCAGTTAAAAATTACTTTAATTCCTAATCAGAGTTCTTTAAAGGGCTTTATAATCTTAAGAAAGCTATAGAATATTGGGATCCTGAGCTACAGTTCTGGTTCTGCCCTTATTAACTGTGTGAGATATCTGGCAAGATAGTTAAGCACTGATAATAATAATAACAGTTATCATCTTTAAATAAAGGAGTTTATTATTTCAAAGGGTCTATATTAGACAAATAGTATGATAAAGGTTTATTACAACAGCTTAGGTGCATAAGTGTGCATTTCTCTGTGTGTATTTGATATGATTGTGTATGTACACATATAGTGTTCAGGTTCAACCAGTTCACTGGAGTACCTAATATAGTTCTGTCCTTCTGAAGAAAGGTTTTAGAAAAAAAAAGTAAACTATTTCAATAAATTCCTTTCTTGGGGAAAGAAAGAAGGATGGATGAGTAGGATGCTCTACCTGGCATGAAGATATCAATGTGTACTATTGATTCTTAAGTCTAGTTGGTCTTTCAAAGGTATCTGAGACTGGGAGGGAAAAGGGAATACACATAAATATCAGATAACATTGCTTAGCACATAGGAAACCAAGAGCTATCATTTTGCATTAGCACGGCAGGGGCATGGTTTGATGGACATGGAATGGTCCACCCACATTCCTCCTCAGGGTCCTTGTTGTTAAGCTGTAGACAGTGTTGCAGGCAGATACTTGCCAGCTGCCAGTTCCTTCAAGGATGGCCTCAGATGCAGAGAGTCATCTCACCCAAGATCATGCCCTTCCCAAAGCAGGCACATGCAATGACTATTGAGGCAGAGATATAAAGCCTTGGTTACTTTGGCCCAACACAGGACAACTCTGCCCACCAGTATAGTCTAGAGCTTCCTGTGGGGTCAGCTGAAGCTGCTTGGGCTGCATCACAGCCTGACTCCTCCCTTCGCTCAATTCTGCCTCCTTCCTTCTCTTTCACAGAGGCTGCTCCCAAGACCCCCAACCTGAATCTGAACATGCTACTGCTACTGCTAAGTCGCTTCAGTCGTGTCTGACTCTGTGTGACCCCATAGACGGCAGCCCACCAGTCTCCCCCATCCCTGGGATTCTCCAGGCAAGAACACTGGAGTGGGTTGCCATTTCCTTCTCCAATCTGAACATATTGTGCACTAAACTGCATCTCAGAGTCCGAATCCTAGAGAACTCAACGTGCAACATGTTAAGCCCTTTGAGGTCAAAGACGTAGGAGTTGGAGGAGGAGGTACAACATAACATCAAAACTTTGGGTTTAGTATCTGATCTCATGAAATTTTCTAATGAATAATAGCTCCATTCATTGCTACTTAGTATGTGCCAAAGATTGTTGCACTTCATCATTAGAAAATGCCTATGGGTTATTATTATCCTCGATCTACAGATAAGGAAATCAGATTTACCAGTGTCAGGTAACTTTTATCCATAGCCCTGTTAAATAACTTTGTCATGAATAAAACCTGAGTATGTCTGATTCTGAAGGTTGTGATCTTATATATCATACTTTTATGCTCTGGTTTCTCATTAAAGGAAAAAGCAAACACCATTTTTCACAGTATGAGAGACTCGTGGCTTGGGAAAGCTTTCCTTACTTAATCAGGTGAAGTTCTGCCTGGAAAGTTGTTGTCTCCCTTACAAAAGAAATTGTTGTTGAGGCATGGGGGCTTTGTTGATCACTGTTGCTGGGCATTCCCAAAATTAGATAGCACTCTCTTCACTGCAGGCTCTCAGAAGAGGGGGAGTTAGCTCTGTAAGTCATGAGGAAAAGGTATTTGTTAAGGACCCAAGATAACCCATTTTTTGACGACCTTTATTTTGCTACTTCAGATTCTAAAATAAAATATGTAGAAGGAACATGCTAAGCAAACAGGCATATTTTTTTACCCTGCAATACACTGGTCCCTGACCCCATGGGGGAACTCCAGCATGGTCAAGTTGTACCAGTAGACAAACAGGGACAATTCTGGCTTACAGTAGGCATTTCTGAGTGTCTCAGATCAAAAGCAAACCCATGACCTCCTTGGCACCTTATCCCAGGCCCATGCCCTAACTGGCCCTCTGAATATTATCACTCTAGTGATGAGAAGAGACAATAAAAGATAAAACCAAAGATGTATATTTTCTCCCTAGAACCTGGGGCAGTTGGCTGACTCTTCCTCCCTTTCTCCTAAACCTTACCAAATAGCCTAGACTGAGTTCATTTTCTTCTATTAGGTATAATGAAGGGAAAGTAATACTTCATTATATTTCCTTGCAAATCTCAGAGATGGCAAGAGAAATAAATAATTCATGGATAGAAGCCACCCCAAATAGAGACCCACCATAGAAAACTGAATTTTTTAATCTCTTTGTTTAGTATGCCAAAATTTCTAGTTCCCAAGCACCATGACCTGATGATACACTTGAACGTAACCCTTCCATGTTGGCACTTCTCCTTGTGGACACAGGGAGAAGTGCTGTTTCAGCAAGTTCTGGAAGCCAGCAACCCCACAAGCAACAGAGTTCTGAGACTTTATTGGCAGGTGACAAGAAGCTGCTCATTTTTTGAAGAAAAGACAGGTCTGAGATGACTTCAGAGCTGACTTGCAAAGCACTGGAATTCTCCCCTGTTCTCCCTCTTCTGTTCCTTTGCTCTCCTCCCTTTGTCCCCCTCTTTTTCCCCTTGTATCCTTCCACCTTTTCTTCTATCTTTCCTTATGGCCAGTTTTTTTTCCCTTCCCAAAGCATTAACTGATCTGAGAAGTAATATTATCTGGAAATTAGAATTAAGAAGAAAAACTACTTCAGACATTTAATATGGGACCCAGAGGTAAAAAATAAACAAAAACACCCAGACTGGCTGACCTAAGTTTTCTCATCTAAAAAAGGCAGAAGATAATTTTGCTGCATATCTCTGTAGATTGTTTGGGGTTCAACAAGACAATAGGTATAATTTAATACAGTGCCTAGTTCAGAAAAATCAATTTATGTTAGTATTTGTTATTATTTGGAGTATTAAGGGCAGTAGTGTTGCTACTGTTAACCTAATGGAGTTGACATTGACCGTTCAAAGGTGAAAAGGACATAGAGGGGACCTCAGAAAGCTGCTTTCTCAAGCCCTCCCTAACAGTTCTTAGCACAGTTGCCTCACAACAGAATAAACTATTTCATAATTCAAGAGTGATTCCCAGCCCTTTTTGTGCATCAGAATAACCTAGAGTGTTTTGAACACTTGAGCTTTGTATTTCCCTACCTCTAACCCCTGGGAATCTAAGTAGCTCTGAAATAGATTCAGGCATTGCTATTTTCAATAATTTTCACAAGTGATTATGATGTAGATGTAGAAATGGGCCACAAAGAGTTGATCAAACTGGTGTGAGTGACAAATTCAACTGTGTCTGGGTGGAAAGTCTTCTTTAGTAAGTTTAATATTCAATTTTATTATTGTTTAAATCTGTAAACTTTTTGGTTATGAGGTGATACAGTATTGTTAGCTTTAGAGTCCAAGAGACTAAGCTTGTTTTCTAGCTTGCATATCTAATGAGCTCCCTACTCATCTGTGAAATGGGAATAAGGATGGCAATTGTGTCATAGGTTTGTTAAAAGAACCCAGTAAAATACGTTCATTCAGTATTCACTATTGCCTAGTCTATATCAGATACTGTTTTAGGTCCAGAAGATATAGCAATGAACAAAACAAATCTCCATTTTCACAAAGCTCACCTTCTAGTGGGTAAGGAAGGAAATCTGTAAAACACATAAAGCACCTAGCAGTATCTGGCATATTTAATATGATGCTAATTATTACATGAATATTTGGTGTACCCTAATTATGTACCAGGCTGCTACACATGTTGAAAATACAGAGAACAAGAAAGGGTGTCTGCTCTCAGAGAGCCTCTATTCTGGTGGACAAAAAACTGGCAAGAAAATAATTATACACAACAATTTCCAGTATTTGTCCAGGAAATTTCTATAGAAAACAGGAAAGCTAAAATACAACAATGGGATAGTAATTGCATCTTCCAGTATCCTTTCCATGAACAGAAAACACAAATAAAGCTGGGTTAAACAGAAAAAGGCTTTATTGGTAATAAAGTCTGATAACAGAGCAGGATTCAAGCTTGGTTGTTTAAAACCTGGCTTTATATCTCTACGTATATCTCTGCCTGTTCTTTGTATGTCTGTATCATCTTCAGATAGAACTTACAGTTATAAAAAGGCTGCCAGGATACTAAGGCAGGATTCCCTGGTAGTCACATCCCATAATCACCACAAGTTCCATGGTGTGCAATGATTGGATTCAGTTCAGTTCAGTTCATTCCTTCAATCGTGTCTGACTCTGTGACCCCATTGACAGCTCACCAGGCTTCCCTGTCTATCACCAACTCCCAGAGTTTACTCAGACTTATGTCCATTGAGTCGGTGATGTCATCCAACCTTCTCATCCTCTGTGGTCCCTTCTCCTCCCACCTTCAATCTTTCTCAGCATCACGGTCTTTTCAAACGAGTCAGTGTTTTACATCAGGTGGCCAAAGTTTTGGAACTTCAGCTTCAGCTTCAGTCTTTCCAATGAATATTCAGGACTGATTTCCTTTAGGATGGGCTGATTGGGTCTCTTTGCTGTCCAAAGGACTCTCAAGAGTCTTCTCCAACACCACAGTTTAAAAGCATCAATCCTTCGGCACTCAGTTTTGTTTAGAGTCCAACTCTCACATCCATTCATGACTACTAGAAAAACCATAGCTTTGAAACTTTGTTGGGAAAGTAATGTCTCTGCTTTTTAACATGCTGCCTAGGTTGGTCATAACTTTTCTTCCAAGGAGCAAACGTCTCTTAATTTCATGGCTGCAGTGACCATCTGCAGTGATTTTGCAGCCCCCCAAAATGAAGTCTTTCTCTGTTTCCATTGTTTCCCCATCTTTTTGCCATGAAGTGATGGGACCACATGCTATGATTTCTGAATGTTGAGTTTTAAGCCAACTTTTTCACTCCCCTCTTTCACTTTCATCAGGAAGCTCTTAAGTTCTTTTTCACTTTTCGCCATAAGCGTGGTGTCATCCGCGTATCTGAGGTTCTTGATATATCTCCCGGCAGACTTGATTCCAGCTTGTGCTTCATCCAAGTCAGCATCTCTCAAGATGTACTCTGCATACAAAATAAATAAGCAGGGTGACAATATACAGCCTTGGCATACCCCTTTCCCTATTTGGAACCAGTCTGCTGTTCCATGTCCATTTCTAATTGTCGCTTCTTGACCTGCATACAGATTTATCAGGAGACAGGTCAGTTGGTCTGGCATTCCCATCTCTTTAAGAATTTTCTGCAGTTTGTGGTGATCCACACAGTCAATGCGTTGGCATAGTCAATAAAGTAGAAATAGATGTTTTTCTGGAATGCTTTTGCTTTTTTGATGGTCCAACGGATGTTGGCAATTTGATCTCTGGTTCCTCTGCCTTTTCTAAATCCAGCTTGAACATCTGGAAGTCCACGGTACACACACAGCTGAAGCCTGACTTGGAGAATTTTAAGCATTATTTTGCTAGTGTGAGATGAATACAATTGTGCAGTAGTTTGAGCATTCCTTGGCATTGCCTTTCTTTAGGATTGGAATGACAACTGTCCTTTTTCAGTCTTGTGGCCACTGCTGAGTTTTCCAAATTTGCTGGCATATTGAGTGCAGCACTTTAACAGCATCATCTTTTATGACTTGAAATAGCTCAGTTGGCATTCCATCACCACTAGCATTACTTGTAGTGCTGCTTCCTAAGGTTCACTTGACTTCTCATCCCAGAATATCTGGCTCTAGGTGAGTGATCACACCATCGTGGTTATATGGGTCATGAAGGTCTTTTTTGTATAGTTCTGTGTATTCTTGCCACCTCTTCTTAATATCTTCTGCTTCTGTATGGTCATACTATTTTTGTCCTTTATTGGCCCATCTTTGCATGAAATGTTCCCTTCATATCTATACTTTTCTTGAAGAGATCTCTAGTTTTTACCCATCTATTGTTTTCTTCTATTTCTCTGCATTGATCACTGAGGAAGGCTTTCTTCTCTCCTTGCTATTCTTTGGAACTCTGCATTAAAATAGGTATATCTTTCCTTTTCTCCTATGCCCTTCACTTCTCTTCTTTTCAAAGCTATTTATAAGGCCTCCTCAGACAACTATTTTGCCTTTTTGCATTTCTTTTTCTTGGGGATGGTCTTGATCACTGCATTCTGTACAACCACACAAACTTCTGTCCGTAGTTCTTCAGGGACTCTATTAGAACTAATCCCTTGAAACTATTTCTCACTTCCACTGTATAATCATAAGGGATTTGATTTAGGTCATACATGAATTGCCTAGTGGTTATCACTACTTTCTTCAAGTTAAGTCTGAATTTGGCAATAAGGAATTCATGATTTGAGCCACAGTCAGCTCCCGGTCTTGTGTTTGCTGACTGTATGCAGCTTCTCTATCTTTGGCTGCAAAGAATATAATCAATATGATTTGGGTATTGTCCATGTGTAGACTCTTCTTCTGTGTTGTTGGAAGAGGTGTTTGCTATGACCAGTGCATTTTCTTGGCAAAACTCTATTAGCCTTTGCCCTGCCTCATTCTATACTCCAACGCCAAATTTGCCTATTATTCCAGGTGTTTCTTGACTTCCTATTTTTGCATTCTAGTACCCTATAATTAAAAGGACATCTATTTGATTTTCAGTTCCAGAAGGCCTTGTAGGTCTTCATAGAACCATTCAATTTTTGCTTCTTCAGTATTACCATTTGGGGCAGAGACTTGGATTACTGTGATATTGGTGATATTGAATGCTTTGTCTTGGAAATGAACAGAGGTCATTCTGTCATTTTTGAGATTGCATCCAAGCACTGCATTTTTGACACTTTTGTTGAGTATGAGGGCTACTCTATTTCTTCTAAGGGATTCTTGCCCACAGTAGTAGATATAATGGTCATCTGAGTTAAATTCACCCATTCCAGTCCATTTTAGTTTGCTGATTCCTAAAATGTCTATGTTCACTCTTGCCGTCTCATTTGACCACTTCCAATTTGCCTTGATTCATGGACCAGGTTCCTATGCAATATTGCTCTTTACAGCATCAGACTTTACTTCCATCACGAGTCACATCCACAAGTGGGTGTTGTTTGTGCTTTGGCTAAGTCTCCTCATTCTGGAGTTATTTCTCCCTGATCTCCGGTAAAATATTGGGCACCTACTGACCTGGGGAATTCATCATTCAGTGTCCTATATTTTTGACTTCATACTGTTCATGGCATTCTCAAGGCAAGAATACTGACGTGGTTTATCATTCCCTTCTCTGGTGGACCACATTCAGAAATCTCCATCATGACCCATCCATCCTGGGTGGCCCTACATGGCACGGCTCATAATTTCATTGAGTTAGACAAGGCTGTGGTCCATGTGATCAATTTGGTTAATTTTCTGTGATTGTGGTTTTCATTCTGTCTTTCCTGTTATGGATAAGGATAAGAGGATTATGGAAGTTTCCTGATGGGAGAGACTGTCTAAGGGGAAACTAGATCTTGTTCTGATGGGTGGGGCCATGCTCAGTAAATCTTTAATCCAATTTTCTCTATAAGGAGGGGGCTACGTCCCTTTCCTGTTGTTTGACCTGAGGCCAAACTATGGTGGTGGCAATGAAGATAATAGTGACCTCCTTCAAATGGTTCCACTCAGTGCCCTGAACCCTGTAGCAGGCTACCACCAACCCATGCCTCTGCTGGATACTCCTGAACACTCATGGGTAAGTCTAGGTCAGTCTCTTGTGGAATTACTGCTCCTTTCTCCTGGCTCCTGGTGTGCATAAGGTTTTGTTTGTTCCCTCCAAGCGTCTGTTGGATTGCCAATGAACAAATTCCTGAGTCCTGTCGAGGGCATTGTTTAACAGGCTAAGGACTGGATTATTTGAATAAAACAGTGTTGCAAGAGATCACATTGTCCTGGTTGACAATTTCATTTCATTCTCTTTTCCAATCTCCACTTCAGTAGGTGACTAGGAAAAGGGCAAAATTTAGGATAATCACTGTATTTCTGGTATTCGAGATGTGACTTCCACGTCAAAGAAACATCTAACCCTTTGAAGCTCTGGGATAAGAACATTTCATGCACAAAAAGACATAAAACAAACACTCATGTATTATTAATAGTTGATTAGAGTTGATATAAAGATGCCAGAGATGGGATAGCTTAAAACAACAGCAATGTATTTTTCACAATTCTGGAGGCCAGAAGTCCAAGATCAAGGCATTGTCAGGGTTGGCTTCTTCTGACACTTCTCTCCTTGGCTTGTAGCTAGCATTATCTTCCCTTTCTGTGTTCTGTGTCTTATTCTCCTTCTTTTATAAAGTCAAATTTTAAAAAGCCCCACCCCAATGAGCTCATTTTAACTTTACCTCTTCAAAGTTCCTATCTCCAAATAAAGCCACATTCTTAGGCATAGGGGAATAGGATTTCAACACATGAACTTGGGGGTATAGTACGATTCAGCTTAGAACAACCCCCAACATGGAGAATTGGCTTGGCATATTTGAGGAACAAACAGGCCAATGTGGTTAGAACAGGGTAAACAAGGAAGTGTTGGCACAAAATGACATCAGAGAGTTAGACAGGGCTCCATTCATCTAAGGTCTTGCAGGATAAGAAATGTACTTAGATTTTACATTTTTGATGGCTGCTGTTAGTATTAGTGTTATTACATTCAGAAAACTATGTATGAAAAATCAATAATTTTCTAGCTGAAGGGAGAAATACCTTTAAGGGAGAAATTATTAAAAGGAGCAAGCTTTTATTTATACCAGGTAGGGCTTCCCTATTGGCTCAGACAGTAAAGAATCCACCTGCAGTGCAGGAGACCTGGGTTTGATCCCTGGGTTAGGAAGATCCCCTTGGGAAGGGAACAGCAACCCACTGCAGTATCCTTGCCTGGAGAATTCCATGGACAGAGCAACCTGGTAGGCTGCAGTCCGTGGGGTTGCAAAGAGTTGGACATGCCTGAGCAACTTGCACATACCAGGTAGAGAGACAGGGGTTCTTACTTTCAGAAGTTCAGCTGCATCTTTTTAAATTGGTTGAGTGTATGAATAATTTAAGTTCAAAAATGGGGCACTTCAGTTCTCAACCTACAATACATTCCTTCCTCCAATAACCCCTACACACACTGCCAACACACCTATGTTTGGCACATTTCCATGGTAACTGTCATGCTATTTAACTGCAGGATTGTGCTGTTAATGTGGTGATTTAACATTTTCCATGTGGGTTAAACTGGATACAAAAAGATGAAACAGCTTAGGTATGTAGGATAAATTTTATGGAATTTTCAGTGGTTTTCCTAAGCCATAGTTCTTCATAATTTTAAAAGAGATTTATTGCTGAAGTCAAGAGTAGCTCAGAATGGTACTTGAAATGTGCTTGTCTCCTAGGGGAGATTTTTTTTTCAAAATGGCAGTCTGGTTTTAGGCATTTTCACCCCTTAGAGAGAGAAGAGTGATGGGATATAGCCAGAGGCCTGGCAGAAGGTGTCAAGATTTCAGATATAGAACCAAGAATCTGGTGCTAATGAAACGAGATGGGAGAGTAGTTAAAAGAACTTCCCAAACGGTGGTAATATGACTGGATATTTCAGAGTATAACCGGAGGGGCCTGTGGATTTGCCTCTTGCTTCAGCAGTATTTGGTGTTTGGAAGGAACACACTTTCTTCCAGTTTCTGAGCACTTTCCAGACACCTCTTCAGTCCCAAACTCTGGGACCAGTCAACACCATGTTTTGTGGATAGGTCCTTATTGTAAGCCAAACATGAGCTATCAGATTCATCAGAATTAGTCCACCAAGGTGAAAGTTCCCATTAACTACCTAGTGCATTTGCCTTTGCAAGCCTCTTGCACCTACCTCTCTCTGGGCTTCTGGTTTGACCTCAAGCAGGTGGCTCTGGAGGCTGTCCAGCATCTCCTGAAGATGTGCTCTTTTTCAGGAAGTGGCCCAAAGTGATTGGGATGAAACCTGGGATGCCACAGAAGCCACTGTCACCCTGGAAGAGAACCAGGCCTTTCTGGATCTGTATGCCCTGAGTTCTACCCACACAGACTCTCATCTCTGTGACTTCCTGGAGATCTACTTCCTTGATGAGTGAGGGAAACTCATCAAGAAGATAGGCAACCATGGGACTAACCTCCGTAAACTGCCCAGCCCCAAGGCTGGGTATTTCTAAGAAAGACTCACCCTAAGCACACTAGGAGGCCCTGGGGCCCAGTGGCCTTTGAGGAGCCCCTCTGCATCTCCTTGATGTCAGGGCTTCTCCCTGAGCCTCCACCAGCAGCCATTAAGCAACTTTTTAACCAGTTATCTACCAAGCCATGGACCAAATAGAAACAGAAAAACTTTCTGCAGCAGGAAAAATAACAATAATAATAATAGAAAATTGGTTATTCAAAATCACCTGCAGAAATTTTTTAAGAGACAGGTTCTCAAGTTCCCTCTCCTGCCCATTTTCTAAATTCTGATTCCATTGGTTTGGGGTGAGGTTTAGAAATCTATATTATTTCATGTGTCCCAGGTTATCCCAGTCTTGCCCACTTCAGTAACAACTGCCTTCGAGTAATGAATACTAAAGTATGGTCCCCAAACCACTTGCATAGGATCATTTTGGGAAAATGTTAAAGCTTCAGTTTCCTGGGCCCTCTTTCTACCTTCAGTTCAGTTCAGTTCAGTTCAGTTGCTCAGTCGTGTCCAACTCTTTGAGGCTCCATGAATTGCAGCACGTTAGGCCTCCCTGTCCATCACCAACTCCCGAAGTTCACTCAAACTCATGTCCATCGAGTCAGTGATGCCATCCAGCCTTAGGAAGTTACGAAGAAGGGCTAAAGAAATAAGTATCTTAATTTTTGCCAGAGTTCAGTCCGTCTTGGGTATTCTGAGAACATGACTAATCTGTATTCAAAAGCGTTTAACAAGTATGCATGTAATCAGCTGTCATTTGTTGTATTAGGGAACAAAAAAGAAGGAGATATAGGTTTGTTTCTCAAGGAACTCAGAAAATTCAAGCTACATAGCAAAGAGAGGCAAGGCATATTCTAAAGAAACAGAGACAAACTTAAAGCAATATGGGATGAACTAGTTTTATAATTCTGAAAAGTAGTCCTATAGAAATTTTAAAGAGAGAGAAAGATAGCTCAGCATGATCTGGGCTAGTTTTGGAAGGCTTCATGGAGGTGGTGATACTTGAGATCAATTTTTGGATGAGAAGAAAAGTGGAAAAGGTAGTATATTTTTCATGTGAGAAGTACAAGAAAATAGTGATGTAGACCTAGATCAGGATGAAAATTTGAAGAATTTTCAAAAATCAGTCAATTATTTACCCTAGAGTATCTGTGGGTTTTTTTTTTTTTTCTTTGTTTCCTCATTTGTAGAATGTAAGCACTGAACAAGATCAGGTATGAACATGCATAACAAAAGCCTAGGCTCCTAAGGAGACACCAACCAATGCTGATTCTACTCTCTTCTCCTTCAAGATGAAGATAGCAATTATATGTAATGTGAAATCTTGCTTTTATTTTCTTGTTCCATATGCCAAAATGAGTATCGCTTGCCAGTCATCACTGCTCTTGCCAAACATCTTTGAAAAGGTTAGGGAAAATGATTCCATTGCTTTAAAAATATTTTATAATATAACTGTGACTGAGCTTTCTAAATTACCATCTTCAAAACTTAAATGGACTTTGTTTATGGAATAATTCCTTCAAGACTCAAGATTATGTGATACAGTTTGACTAAGATGCTTCAATACTGAAAAAACTTCATTAAATGAATGGGAGGCTTCCCTGGTGGCTCAGGAGTAAAGAAGTCGCCTGCAATACAGGAGACATGGGCTTAATCCCTGGATCAAAAGATCCCCTGGACTAGGAAATGGCAACCCACTCCAGTATTCTTGGAGACACAACTGAGCATTCACACATGCATACACACACATACACATACATGTGTTTATATATATGACTACAGTCCATGGCGTTGTAAAGAGTCAGACACGACTGGGCAACAGAAACTTCCATATATATGTATGCATTACACTGACTAATTTTTACATAGATATAAAAAATCTTTGGGCTTCCCAGGTGGTGCTAGTGGTAAAGAACCCACCTGCCAATGAAAAAGACCTAAGAGACACAGGTTTGATAACTGGGTGGGAAAAATTCTCTGGAGGAGGAAATGGCCACCCACTCTAGTATCCTTGCCTGGAGAATCCCATGGACAGAGGAGCCTGGCAGGCTACAGTCCATAGGGTTGCAAAGAATTGTACACAACAGAAGTGACTTAGCACACAGCACATAGAAAATCTTTAGGTCTTTGGAATTTTCCAATCCTTATAAGATCCCCTCAATCACCTCAGATATTTGTTTTCTTTAGGATTTGCTATCAGTATTCTCATAAATAAGAAGATCTTAGGATCTACAAATTAGTGACAAGTCAGCTGCTAGTAAAGTTTAAGTGGTATCTGTAGCTAGAGATCACCTTAGGCCTGCAAGGTAGCCAGATAGGATGAAAAGTGCAGGGCTAGGTAGTCAAACAGAACTTGGCTTGGCACCTGGCCCTGCTAACCCTCCTGGCAGTGTGACTTTGATTATGGTTCTTAAGCCCCCTGACACTCGGGTACAATATGTGTAAGAAAAGGAAAACATTCATGCATTCCAGGGTTGTGTTTCCATTCTCCTATAGTATAGCACTATATGTAGTCCTCAATAAACATATATAAAAAAGGGAAAGGTAAGAGGCAGAAAGGGAGAGATGAAGAGAGAAGAGAGAGAAAGACAGTCATCAAAGCACTTCAGGGATGGTCAGAAATCAAAAAGAAAGCAAAGATCATTTAGGAGGTTTTAGAAATTATATTGATACCAGTGACATGCATACATCAGATAATGTAAATGAGACAAGTATCCTGACTAATTGAAGCCTCACTGAGAGACAAGATATTTCTCAAAGTTTTTCTAAGAGCCCCAGTACTGCAATGCCTTATCTAGGCCACCATCTTCTAACACTATGGCAACATATATAACAAAACGGAGAAGAGGTTGCTGTTGTTTATCCAGAGAAGAGGGAGTGCTGTGTCTCCCTAGCTATTCCATGATCTACTTACAGCACAAACAAGAATATCCAGGCTTGAGACTTAAAGATACCAAGTTATCAGAATTTTTCTTTTATTAGTAGGAAAATATATCTTTTCCAGAATACAATCTTATTCACAAAGGCTATATATAACTGGTCCCAAACAAAGATGCCTAAGCTAAGATATTCTATGTGATTAGGAGAACAGAGGAGCATAGGAAAAAAAAAAAAAAAAAGAAAGAAAGAAACCTATGTAGGGCCATTCACAGCTATTCTGTTTCAGATGATGCTAGCCAACATGGATGGGGATCAGAGCTCAAATTCAAATATTTTATGCCTCTTCATATTTCAATTGAGTTAGAATATTGTGATTAATATTAAGTAGCACCATTTGGCCTCTGCAAATTAAATTCATTAATATTCCCCAAGGTCAGTATTAAGACCAAATAATGTAATCCCAGAAACATCAGAGGCAAAATCCTGTTTTTGTTCTTTTTCTCAGAAGTCTAAGAACCCACACTGGAAACTTGAGGCCTAGCAGGCTAAAATCATCCCCCAGCTATTTGAATTATAGTTAGTAAAACAGCCTTCTGCCATTTCATTCAACAGACATATATAAAACATTTAAGACTTTTAATTAAAAAATAAATTCTAATAAACTATATGCGATGAGCTTTTACTTTATTATAAAACTATTTTCTTTCTTTGACCTTCCCCCAGAAAACAGCCTGGCCCAATAATCTAAAAGAGATTAAACAAACATTTCTCCATCACAGATCATGCGAGGACATGCTCAGGAACTAAACAGCTGATCTCTATTGCATTTCTGAGCTGCTGTCTCAAAATAAGAAGGATTATTCATGTCTCCACCTCGCTCCAGGTTTTCAAGAGAGACTCACCTAGGAAGTTACTGACATACTTTTTGAAAGGATCTATTTATAAGATGCAGATACTCAGAACAGGGAACACAGCATCCTTGTCCAGTAAGAAGCCTCAGAGGGCCACAGAATGCAGTGCTAACTGCCCCTGCCTCTGCTGCTTCCCAACCTCCTCAGATTCTGTGAGGCATCTTGGGGAGGAAAGAGAGCGGAGGATAAAAGGGGGCAGATTTCCATTCAGAACAGCCTCCTCAGATGATGAATTTGTACCCTGAACAATAAGCACTACCCTGATCTGTTGCTCAGAGCCCTGAGTAATACACAGGAACCGAGAGGCTAGGGGAAAGCTCTGGATGGTGTGGGCTGCATCTCAGACAAGCCTGCTCGAGTCCTGACTGTTGAGCATGGAAATTTATGTATTACCTTTCAGTCTGCCAACTTCTTATCTACCCAAGAGAATTTCCTTTTGAAAGCGAACAAATAGACTTAATAGAGTCAGGGATAGAGTCTGTCCTTTAAGCACTGTGCTTCCTTTTATCCTGATGATACAAAAATTTCCACTTCTTAAAAAAGCAACACTTAAGTGATGGGTCTTCAGGTAACTCCCTGGATTGAAGTTACTGTAAAAGTCACTCAGGTGATGCAACTATAACAATCACAAATATTTCTTCTTGCTATGTGAGAGAAAAATAAAAGAACAAACCTGTCAAAAAGTATCTTATCTCTGATTGTAGACCAGTGTGTAATTCTTATTTCTACCATCTTACCTAGGTTAACCTCTTTGGGCCACTGATTCCCAGTTCACACACACACACACACACACACAAACACAACACTTGGAAAATAGGATTGATAAGGCCCTTTTCTGCCTTAAGATTCCACAGGTCTATGTTCTAATAACTCATATTGCCTCACCCTCATTATTGTTCTATCATCTCACACTAGCAATAACAGTGCCTTACCCTGTGCCATTGTGCTCTGTATTATTTATTTCTTGCAATAAACTTATGAATTAGATGCTATTAGCGTGACCATATAACAGATGAGGAAACAACATTTAGAGATGATAGGCAGTTAGTTTAGGGTCCTGTGGATAGTAAGAGATCGAACTTGGATCTGAACTTATCTGTCTTTAAGACCTTACTCCATGCTATATCACCTCTCTTCTGAACAGTTGGTAAATTATATCATGTATCGTCTGATATATTAGACTAATTTTACAAACATGTTTCTGTGGGCTTAGCAAAAAAGGATAGGTGTATCATCAAGTCTTTTGCTTAAGGCTTCAAAGGGTCCACACAAAGACAATGATTCCTCAGGCTGCAACCCAGCAGCAGTATCTACATGTTACATATAGATATAGATATATGTAGATATAAACATATATATGCCTATCTATATATCTGTCCATGTCCATCTATCTGTCTATACATCCATCCATTCATCTATATCCATCTATCTACTTCTCTTATTGCTCTGTTGCAGAAGTGTCTGCAATATCCTGGAGAGTTTCTTATGACAACTGATTTAATATTCTTACATGAGTCTATGTAAATATTTACAAAATATTTCAACACTTGAACTCCCAGAATTGAGAATCAAACCGAGCCACTTGATATTGTAGAAGGAGCTACATTTTTTAAAAAGTCAAAGCTTCTTCCAAGTAAAACAACTCAGAAAAGATTTGATCCTTCATTTTTAAGAATACTTTAAACCACTAAATAGATTTATTTTTATAAGGTTATGTGCAAGAGGGGCAATAAAAATGATTGAAACCTGTATCAACAATGATAACTGCCAGAGGAGAAACAAATACTGCTCAGAGCTAATGAGAATAAAATCAGTCTCTTTACTTTCACACGTTAGATGAGCTACAATGCTCCAATTTCAGCTAATAGTGTATATTACCCCCAACCTTACCAGTTCTATCCTAATGCAGAATAAAGCTCAGCACTTTACCACAGAGTCAATCTTGCAAAAGAACAAGTCAATGAATTATTTCACAGAAACAATTATATCAGCACTATTGGGTTCTCTTTAATATTTTTGTTGCCCTTGTTTTTCACTTCCTATTGCACTTACACACTGAGCAATACTTATAGATATATTATTGGTCATTAGATTTCTCAACAAGAAAATACCTACTCCAGAAAATACCTATTTTAGAATACACCTAATTCTAAACAGACCAAAAGGATCTCTACATGTTTCTTACTTTTCATAACTTGGGAACAGTGTGCTATCCTGCAAGCTCTTTAAGGGTGAAAATCTTTGTTAACTTGGTTGGTCATTGTTTATTAAATTCCTAAAATGATGCCTAGCACACAGTAGGCATTCAATAAATAATCAGTAGAAAGTTGAATAAATAATTAGCATCAGAAAGATCGACTTATTTCCTCCTGTATCAATTCTTGCCCTGTAAGCAAGTCAAAGAGTTACTATATTTGGAAACGTCTTGCTGTATAAAAATAAAGAAGAATCTACTTGACATCTTGAGGTCTTTCTGTCACCAAATCCAAATGGCCATGTCACCCAGGTACTAATTCTTAAAAGTCCCAGAAATAGTAGACAGTTTCTTCCAATGTTACAGTTTCTCTGCCAACACAGAAAGTAACTGGCAGCTTCTCTCAACAGAATACTATATTGAGACTCATTTAGATGCAAGTAACAGAATTCATTTCTACAAGCTTAAAGAAAGTAATGGTTTTTGTTACACTTTCAGAAGCTACTTAGAGCAGATATGGGCAGGCTGTGTAGCCAGGGATCTCCAGGTTCCAGAGCCAGAGCCTCTGTCTCTTACATGGATTTTATTCCCTTATCCCTGTGGATACACTTTCATTGTTTTCAGTTGAGTGGGTCCAGTGCTTATCATAGTACCAAGCATACAATGAGTGTGCTGTTAATATAACTGAATGAATGAATGATATGTCTCTGTATCTCCATGAATATTGAGAAGAAATAGCTGCACAGAGTTGCTTTTGATTCCAGTATCTCTAACTTATATCTCTGCTTTGCAATTTAAAATTATTAGGAAAAGAATCTATTGCTTTGACTTGGCAATGAATTAAATCCTTCTTGGGTAAGGGTGTATTTTTATCTAAGCAGCTCTTACTAAGGTGCCCTATTCCATGAAAAGGGCAGAGATGCTCAGAAAAGGGTGCATTGCCTGAGCAGATTTTTGAAGAAATATTCACTAAAACAGTGGTTGAGTCTTTGCAAAGATGGCTACAATAATCCCTGCCCACA
Organism: Neotragus pygmaeus; assembly: GCA_006410875.1. Taxonomy (NCBI): domain Eukaryota; kingdom Metazoa; phylum Chordata; class Mammalia; order Artiodactyla; family Bovidae; genus Neotragus; species Neotragus pygmaeus. Next base: position 325,238 of record SJYV01031116.1, on the reverse strand, counting down.
GGGCCCTCTGCAGCTTGACTTCAATGCCTCTCCCATGAAGAATAAGTGTCCATTTCCTGCCTTTGATTTTGGGCTGGCTTTATGACCTACTTTGAATAGCAGAAAGTGGGGAAATTGATAGTACGAGAATCCCTAAGCCTGATTCTCAAGAAACCTGAGGACACTGCCATAATCATGAGAAGAATCCCATGTTTGCTTTCTGGATACAAAAGTGCCTCTTGTGAACCAGCTGTAACCACCAGACATGAAAACAAGGCTGTGTTAGACTGTCCAGCCCCAGTTCAGCTGCCAGATGACTCCTGCCATCTGAGAGACCTCAGATGAGACCAAGAGAAGTCCTGGGGTCAAATAAAACGGTCCATGTTTTAAGCTTCTATGTTTTAAGTGTGGTTTATTATGCAGAAATTGGTGACTGATGCAAATTTTCATAACTTTCTTTGTTCCCCAGCTATTAATGAAAGTACTAATGTTGAATCCTAAATTGGCACCAAGGCATTCATTCATACATTGATTATTTATCTAGGTCAGCCTGATTAAAAACAAAACAGAAAACTGGGAAAGAATTGAAATTATCATTTTCACTTCAATAGAAAGATATTTAGGTTTATATCCTGGTTACAGTACTTATTAACTATTCTAATATTATATTTATACTTAGGCTCCCTAGACTTCAAGTGTTCTGTTAAATGGGAATTATGACGTATATTTCAGGAAGGGCTGTGAATGTCATCTCCTACACATTATGTACAACAATTGCGCTGGGGTATTTTGTGGAAATTAAATGAGATCATTTATATCAAATTTCTTTTTAAAGTGTGGTCCAATATAGGCATAAACACTGTCATTTGAAGCATACTATAAAGCTCAATTTGTCTCTCATGGGAGTTTAGGCATTAAATCCGCACAGAAGTTTTGGGCACACAGCTGGACACAGAATTTTTAAACCAAGATTTCACATTTGTGTGTGTCCCCCTCCCCTCAGAAGATAATCCAGCTCTGTCCCCTGTCCCAGGTGTCCCTAGACAACATAAGCGGTAGCCCAGCTCTTCTTCAGATAAATGATGCCCAAGTACCATCAGGTATTGCATTCCCCTGAACATAGTTCCGGAAAACTCTCACATGATAAACATTTTGAAAATGTGGCCTTGTGGTCAATCAAGTTTGGGAAATGCCACTGAGTGTTTGACCACTGGGAGATTAATAATTTACATTAGTGTATATAAAGGTCCTGAGAAATCCTGTAGTGAATAACAAACAAAAAAGTAAAAGTGAGAGTCGCTCAGTCATGTCCGTGGAATTCTTCAGGCCAGAATACTGGAGCAGGTAGCCATTCCCCTCTCCAGGGTATCTTCCCTACCCAAGAATCAAGCCCAGGTCTGCCACACTGCGGGTCAGCTCTTTACCAACTGAGCCACCAGGGAAGCCCAAAAATCCTGGATTGGGCAGCTGTTCCCTTCTCCAGGGGATCTTTCTGACCCAGGAGATGAACCCGGGTCTCCTGCATTGCAAGTGGATTCTTTACCAGCTGAGCTACCAGGCAAGTCAAAAACCTTGTCTAAACAGTATTTCACTTTTTGTTTTAAATAAAAAGTGACTTTCACTATATAATGCCATTTAACACATATGGAACTTGTATAACTTGTATAAATCAGGGCATACTGCGGAAAACCCTAATCTAATGTGACCGCCCCCCCACCCCACTTTAGAGAGGTCACTGAGGTCCCTGGGGCAAGGGGTTCATACACAGTCAAGTACAAATTCCTCTCTACTATTCAGGCACAGCACTAGCCAGCCACTTCATTTGCTTTCTCCTGCAATGATTTTCCCAATAAATCCCTTTGGAGTCATCTTCTACCTCCTATTTCTCCTCCCATACACAATCATCGCCTTAAAGCACATAAAGGCTGGGTAATTCCATCACCACTCTGCTCCACAAATGGAGAAGCAGCATTTCCGTTTTGCCAAGTGTAGAGCAATAGCTTGGCTGGCTCCGTCTCTCTCTGCTGTTGACCTAAGCATGCTGCCGTGGCTTATTTATTACAAACAGAGCACAGAGGAAAACTACAGGCCTTCTTTACAGTCTGGATATTTGCATAAGTCCTCGTTCTCCCAACAGAGATGTTTTCTTTGGCCCAGCTGGGTTTTCCTGAGTAGTCACATGTGACAAGTGCATTTAACCCACCAGGAAAAGAGTAAAGGGCTAACTTAGGGAAGATGCTGATGGTCTTAAGAGACATTTGAGAGGCAGGACTGCCTAATGAATAAGACCATGGTTTCTGTAGCCAGTCATTCCTGGGTTTGATGACCACCACTGGCTTAGATATAATAATATAATATAAACATGTATGAAAATATAATTGCATATAATATGCATATAATTGGATATACATGTATCTGTCCACATGTATGATTCTCAGTTATTAATTGATGATAATAGGATCGAGTTGCCATATATCTATATTATTTGTATGAACCTATTGAAAAACACTAAGGTACTAAATTTCATAAAATGCAAAAATCCATAACTAAACATTTATATGAGGTCAAGAGCTTCCCTGGTGGCTCAGATGGTAAAGACATGCTTGCAGTGTGGGAGACCAGGGTTCAATCCCTGGGCTGGGAAGTTGGGCTACAGCCATGGGGTCACAAAGAGACAGACACGACTGAGTGACTAAGCACAATAACTTGGGCAAATGGCCTAACATTTTTAACCTTTGCTTCCTCACCTGTGAAATGGAGATTATAAAATTTCAACCTCACATAATCACTGAAAAGTATAAATAAAATCATGTGTATAAAATAGTTACATTCAGGCTCAGTAAATAATAGCTATTAGTAGTAGTAACACTACTGCAAGGAGTTTCTAATGCCCTTATACATGTGTTAATTCACACAGAAATTGTCTGAATCCTTTTTATTTGCCTGGCTTGGTATTAGATCCTGAAGATATAGACAAAAGGAGTATGCTATCTTTCTGTTCAAAAAGCTCTAGTTGTAGTAAAGACAGCAAACACAGTAACCATACCTGTTGCAGGTGCACTGATAAAATAGGAGGAGACCACAAGACTGCAGGCAGGAAGAAGTGTGCTTCAAAAAGGTGTGACTCTGCAATAGACGCTTGGAGGAATAAATAATATAAGTATCTAATAAAAAGCTGGCCGTATAGAAGGTGATTCACACCTAGTAGCTACATATAAGAAAACAGGAACTAGGCAGGTGAGATGATGCTGAAGGCATATCAGGAAGATGACCAGCTTGAGGGGAAGGCATCAGGAAGAGGACAGCATGTCTGATCCTACAGGACATTTCCTCAAAGCTAAGACGAAGTGAAGAGGAGGCTGTCAGACAGGGACCTTCATCTCAACAGAAGAAGGGCTTGGTTAAGGGGACCACTGAAATATTATAAGCAAGGGAAGGGAGGTAACAGAAGTAGAAGACATTAAGAAAAGGTGGCAGCAATACAGAGAAGAGCTATACAAAAAATATCTTCATGACCTGTATAACCACGAGGGTGTGATCACTCACCTAGAGCCAGACATCCTGGAATGAGAAGTCAAGTGAGACTTAAACATCACTACGAACAAAGCTAGTGGAGGTGACAGAATTCCGGGTGAGCTATTTAAAATCCTAAAAGAAGATGCTGTTAAAGTATTGCACTTAATATGCCAGCAAATTTGGAAAACTCAGCAGTGGCCACAGGACTGGAAAAGGTCAGTTTTCATTCCAATCCGAAAGAAAGGCAATGCGAAAGAATGTTCAAACCACTGCACAACTCCACTCATCTCACACATGAGCAAATGCCCCAAATTCTCCAAGCCAGGCTTCAACAGTATGTGAACTGTGAACTCTCAGATGTTCAACCTGGATTTTGAAAAGGCAGAGGAACTAGAGCTCAAATTGTCAACATCCGTTGGATCATTGAAAAAGCAAGAGAGTTTCAGAGAAACATCTACTTCTGCTTTATTGACTACATCAAAGCATTTGACTGTGTGGATCATAACAAACTGTGGAAAATTCTAGGGATCAGAACACCAGACCACCTGACCTCCCTCCTGAGAAACCTGCATGCAGGTCAGGAAGCAACAGTTAAAAGTAGACATGGACAACGGACTGGTTCCAAACTGGGAAAGGAGGACATCAAAGCTGTATATTGTCACCCCACTTATTTAACTTATATGCAGAGTGCATCATGAGAAATGCCAGGCTGGATGAAGCACAAGCTGGAATCAATATTGTTGGGAGAAATATCAATGACCTCAGATATGCAGATGACACCACCCTTATGGCAGAAAGCAAAGAGGAACTAAAGATCCTCTTGATGAAAGTGAAAGAGGAGAGTGAAAAAGCTGGCTTAAAATGCAACATTCAGAAAACTAAAATCATGGCATTCAGTCCAATCACTTCATGGCAAATAGATGGGGAAACAATGGAAACAGTCAGATACTTTATTTTCTTGGGCTCCAAAATCATTGCAGATGGTGACTGTAGCCATGAAATTAAAAGACGCTTGCTCCTTGGAAGAAAAGCTATGACCCACCTAGACAGCATATTCAAAAGCAGAGACATTACTTTGCCAACAAAGGTCCATCTAGTCAAAGCTATGCTTTTACCAGTAGTCACGCATGTATATGATAGTTGGAGTATAAAGGAAGCTGAGCACCGAAGAATTGATGCTTTTGAACTGTGGTGTTGGAGAAGACTTTTGAGAGTCCCTTGGACTGCAAGGGGATCCAACTAGTCCATCCTAAAGTAAAACAGTCCTAAATATTCATCAGAAGGACTGATATTGAAGCTGAAACTCCAGAACTTTGGCCACCTGGTGCAAAGAACTGTCTCCCTGGAGACCCTGATGCTGGGAAAGATTGAAGGCAGGAGGAGAAGGGGACAACAGAGGATGAGATGGTTGGATGGCATCACTGACTCAATGGACATGAGTTTGAGTAAGCTTTGGGAGTTGGTGATGGGCAGGGAAGCCTGGCATGCTGTGGTCCATGGGATCACAAAGAGAGAGACAGGACTGAGTGACTGAACTGACTGGGGAGGTATATAGACTTGCATCTGGGGAGATGATTTCAGCTGGATCATGGAGCTTAGATTGTGGAGTGGGAGCAACTTAATGAAACTAGATCACTAGGAATAAATTCTTCCCCAAGGAGCCTTCCCTGGGACTTCCCCAGTAGAACAGTGAATAAGAATCTTCCTGCCAACACATGGCACATGGGTTCGATCCCTGGTCTAGGAACATTCCACATACCTTGGAGCAAATAAGCCCATGCACCACAATTACTGAGCTACACTCTGGAGCCCACAAGCTGCAACTACTGAAGCCTGGATGCCTAGAGCTTGTGCTCTGCAACAAGTGAAGCCACTAATCTGCCTCCCATCTTGGAGGATGACTCTACTCTGGTCCAGACTTTTTCCTGAGCACCAGTAACCTCCTGTCCTACTCAGGTCCTTTAGCCCAAGAGCCAAGAACAGTGCCACTGCAACGTGTGTCCCAGGCTCCTGAGACAGGATTCCAGGTGGCTGTACCAGCTCCTGGCAGAGATGAGGTGGGTGGGACTGCTGGCAGTCCCCTTCCCATTATTTCTCAGGCAGCTGCACTCATCATCTACCTGAGCAGCTGGGCTGCTCTGCAGTGCCCTTGTCTGCTCATTCACAGACGCCAAGGGCCTCCTGCCCAATTCCTGGACCAAACCTGATGGAGGCAGGGAAGACATTAGCAGCCCCTGACCTACCATCTGGTGAGGGCTAAAATTTGTCTAGCTAAGTCAAGTGTACCAGGGAGCCCTGACACTCTCTTCTGGCTCTGACTCACTGTGCCCATCTGCATTCCTGGTCTGCTGACCTTGCTTCCCGATTCACACTTCATGTTCATTGCTGAGACCCAGGATGCAAATTGCTATCTACTATCTGTCTGCCCTCTCTCACTTTTCTTGAGGTTTCAATCCTCCCATCTGATAAGAATAAATGTCATTTCATTGTCAGCTCTTATGTAGGGTATTTGATATGCATTACCATACATAAAGGTTTCCCTGGTGGCTCAGAGGTTAAAGAGTCTGCCCGCAATGCAAGAGAGACCCCAGTTCAATCCCTGGGTTGGGAAGATCCCCTGGAGAAGGAAATGGCAACCCACTCCAGTATTCTTGCCTGGAGAATCCCATGGAGGAAGGAGCCTGGTAGGTTACAGTCCACGGGGTTGCAAAGAGTTGGACACGACCAAGCGACTTCACTTTCACTTTCACCCTACTTAAATCTCATCACAACCTTATGAGATAATTATTATGTCCTCTATTTTACGTGAGAAAACCAAAGCTGACAGAGGTTAATCAATTGCTCAAATATCAGAGCAAGTTAAGGATCAGCAGGAATTAGAACCCAACTCCTTTTAACCCCAAAACCTTTGCATTATGCCTAACTTACCTTTGACTGGAGTAGATTTCCCCAAATAATGTAAACCACTCACATCACCAAAGCTGCCACCAGTCATACTTGGCATAAGGTCACTAACTGGAGTCTAATTGCCATACCCTGCCCACCAAATAGAACCACTTGGTCCTCGATGCTGGTCACCTCACTCAGGGTTTATTAAAGTGAAATCCAGCTTAATGGCCTTGGTCTTCCGTGGTCTTCTCTGTAGCTGAGACTATAAAAGAAGCTGAGTGCCAAAGAATTGATGTTTTTGGATAAGACTCTTGAGAAGACTCTTAAGAGTCCCTTGGACAGCAAAGAGATCAAACCAGTCAGTCATAAAGGAAATCAGTCTGGAATAATCATTGGAAGGACTGATGCTGAAGCTGAAGCTCCACTACTTTGGCCACCTGATGCAAAGAACTGACTCATTGGAAAAGAAAAGACCCTGATGCTGGGAAAGACTGAAGGCAGGAGGAGAAGGGGATGACAGAGAATGAGATGACTGGATGGCATCACCGATGGACATGAGTTTGAGCAAGCTCTGGGAGTTGATGATGGACAGGGAAGCCTGGTGTGCCTCCATGGGGTTGCAAAGAGTTGGACATGACTGCGCAACTGACTTGAACTGAGAAACTGCATGGGAAATGAAGGCTTAGACCTCAAGTACAGCTGTTCAGACCAGATACAGACATTCTTTATGGCACAATGTTGTAAAAGACTTGTGGCCTTGCCTGTGTGTGAGGAGGAAGCCAGCCGATAACAAATGGCTTCTGCTGCCTTTGGAAATACCAGTAAATACAAGTGGCAAAGTACACAGATGAAGATTTTCTGAGTTCAAAGACTTTTCACTCCAGTCAGGGCAGAGCTGAAGGGACATTCTCAGCTTTCCCTTCTCCATGGTTCAGATCTTCTGTGGCTCTTGATGTAGGGATTAATACCATCACTAACACTGGTACTTCACCAGCAGCCCCGTGCCTGCTGCTCCCCAGAAAACAGGTGGGTTCTTTGAAGGCACAGACACAATGTACTATTAGCACTGTTTCAGTGAAACATAGAAAATATGCCATGAAAACTTAATTGCCACTTTATTCAGTAATCAGCATTAACATGGTGAATATTTAAAGCAGCAGACTGCATGACAGCCAGGAGTTAGGCAGTGGTGGCTTCTAGAAAGCTAGAAAATGAAGACCTGTGTGGACTGAGGCTGACGGAATTACTCAGGCCCTTTTCTACCTGTGTGTGAAAAGGCTCACTTACTCCATTGAAATCCCTTCCCAAGTCTCTCATCTATACTTTGATTGAATGAAACTCAACCAATTCAGTTCTTAATAAATATGGTGTGGCTAGCACTGGGGTTAAGAAGACAGAGCCCATATCTTCACTTTTGTGGTATATTATTGGTAATGAAAAGGTACAGTGATTATTATAATCCAGCCATCATATAATCAGGAAAAAGAACAGGTTTGGCTGATTCCTGATTCTAAAACTCATTAGTGATTTTACCTTGGGTATTTTCCTACTCTTTAAAATGGGGATATCATTATGGACTTAGCAAAGGTATAAGGAGTTTTAAATACAATCTCTTATGACCTCTCCCAGTGCTTGGTATGGACTAAATGCTTGTTAAGTGGTTTTTGCCAAATTGTAAGATGAAACAAAACAGATACAAAATAGTGCCATAAGAAAAGTACAAATAAAACACTGAGAAATTTTAGAGGATATAGGAATGGCATTGCCTTGTGAAACAAAAAGGCTTAGTGGTTCAGTGTGGTTCAGTTCAGTTCAATTCGGTCGCTCAGTCAGGTCCGAATCTTCGCAACCCCATGAATTGCAGCAGCCTGGCCTTCCTGTTCATCACCATCTTTCGGAGTTCATTCAGACTCATGTCCATCGAGTCCGTGATGCCATCCAGCCATCTCATCCTCAGTCGTCCCCTTCTCCTCCTGCCCCCAATCACTCCCAGCATCAGAGTCTTTTCCAATTAGTCAACTCTTTGCATGTGGTGGCCAAAGTACTGGANTCTTGACACAGGGAGGGTGGTGGTTGACTCCGTACTGGGCTTGCCTCTGCTCGCTGCGCTCACCATTCAGGCTCTATGTTGCTCTGCCGGGGAACCGTCTAAGACCGGCCCTAGGCTTCATGCACGTCCCCCGTCTAAGCCACTCAGGCTCAGCACTCACGTAGCCCTCAGAGGAGCACATTTGGTTGGGCCTGCGTTTTGTGCCCTTCCCAGGTCCGAGTGGCTCAGGAGTTTGGTGAGTGCAATCGCTGCGACTTATGGCCTTTCTGTGCTGCTCAGTTTTCTGGGTGTACCACTGGGGTTCCTTCTCAGGCGGATGATCACTGTCCAGAACCCCCAGAAATCTTAGTTAGCAAAGAAACCTGCTTGCAATTTGGTAGGTAATGTTTCTCTTGGGCTGCGATTGCCCCCTTCTAGCCCTTAAGGCTCTGGCTGCCTGTCACCAAAGGGGGATGGTCTGCAACCGGCTATTTCCGATCCGTTCTTTGTTCTGTGCTTGGTCCTGGTGGTGTCTTATGTTCGAGCCTTGCGCGTGGTAGCTATCCCACAGTCTGGTTTGCTAGCCCAAGTTAGTTCGCTCTGGCCATGCGCGGGGCGTTCCAGCTCGATTCTCAATAAAGCACTGCAGCCCGTGCCTCCCGCAGCCCGATTCTTAGAAAGCACTGCCACCTGCACCTCCCACTCCTCCCTGCCCAACTACCACATGCTGGTGGCGGATGCAGGCATCTGTCCTGCTTTTTTGCTGGGGGAGTTACCGTTGGGCTCATAATCTGTTGGTTTTAATTATTTATTTATTTTTCCTTCCTGTTATGATGCCCTCTGTGTTTCCCAGGCTCGCCACAGACTCGGCTGTGAGAATGTTTTCTGGTGTTTGGAAACCTCTCTTTTTAAGAATCACTTCCCGGGACAGGATTCCCTTCCCAGGATGGAGCTCCCTCCCTACCTCCTTTGTCTCTTTTTTCATCTTTTATATTTTTTCCTACCTGTTTTTGAAGCCAATGTTCTGCTTTGCTGGTGGCCTGATGTCCTCTGCCAGCATTCAGAATTTGTTTTGTGGAATTTACTCAGTGTTGAAATGTTCTTTTGATGAATTCATGGGGGAGAAAGTAGTCTCCCCATCCTATTCCTCCTCCATCTTAGGACTGCCCCCCCCATCCTAACCTCTTGAGTGTAGAGTCCATCTTCTACTTGGTACATAGTAAGCTGATCTCTTGTGGGAAGAAGACAAAAATAAGTCTTGAGTCACTTTAGTGTGTCCTAGGTGAAAAATCCCATCTCTAATGACTTCTGTTATTAAGTTTGGCCAACTGACTCAACGAGTTGGCATTTTTCATTTTTTCCCCCAGGCTCAGGTTCCTCCTGNTGTTTTGTGGAATTTACTCAGTGTTGAAATGTTCTTTTGATGAATTCATGGGGGAGAAAGTAGTCTCCCCATCCTATTCCTCCTCCATCTTAGGACTGCCCCCCCCATCCTAACCTCTTGAGTGTAGAGTCCATCTTCTACTTGGTACATAGTAAGCTGATCTCTTGTGGGAAGAAGACAAAAATAAGTCTTGAGTCACTTTAGTGTGTCCTAGGTGAAAAATCCCATCTCTAATGACTTCTGTTATTAAGTTTGGCCAACTGACTCAACGAGTTGGCATTTTTCATTTTTTCCCCCAGGCTCAGGTTCCTCCTGGCTCTAATTAGTGATGATAGAGCCACATTAACTTTTCTGATGACCTCATCCAACTTCTTACTAGCTAGATGCAAGCACTTCCTTCATTCTAACAAATTATCACTGATTATGATGTCCACATAAAAATTATAATACACCTGAAATGATTATATATTTTAGTAAGCCACTCACATTTTGTCACCTTCTAGCTTTGCTGGAAGAGAACTTGCCAGTTTCTCTAAGAAGCTATACCAGTACTGCTCAAAGTATGGCTTCAGACTGTGACAGTCTAGGGACTGCTCAGGGGTCCATGAGCAGATGGGAAGCTTGTGCCAGATTATAAATTGAGAATGACACTAGATACATTGTTTTGTTTAGCTGACTTTTCTTAGCAGAGCAACCTTCTTGATGAAGGAGGTAGTTTGTCAATCCACATTTTGGTACAGCTATAGGTATAGCTAAGTCACTTCAGTCGTGTCTGACTCTGTGCGACCACATACACAGCAGCCCACCGGGCTTCTCCATCCCTGGGATTCTCCAGGCAAGAACACTGGAGTGGGCTGCCATTTCCTTCTCCAACATTTTGGTAAACTGGTAACAATTCACAGCCTAGATACTTTGTGTAGCAACATGCTAGAACCTGGGCTAGGTGTTCCACAGNCCGCAGCCCGGCTCCCGCCGGCTCCGCTCCGCTCCCTGTCGCAGGCCGAGCCCAGCCCGGCGGGCTCCGGGAGGGGCAGGCAGGGCGCTAGGGGGAGGAGATCTGTCTGGAGCCAGCGAGGCCGGCGGAGGAAGAGCTGGAGGAGGAGGGGAAGCCGCCGCCGCCGCCGCGCTCCGGGGACCTGGGCGCGCGCTGCGCTCTCCTGTGACCGTGCCTCCAGCCCCGGGCCCACATCCCAGAGCAGGTAGGAAGGGGGCTGCTACCGCCTATCCGGGGGCTGCGGATCGGGGGTCCTTTCTCCCGCGGCTGCAGGGCCAGCAGGCCCCCTCCCCTGGGGGAGGCAGGGAAGAGGCTCTCCCGGGCGGCAGTGGGCGTGCGCGGGGTCCCCACAGGCTCTCGCCGCCCGGGCCGCCCCAGTCCGCGCGCCCTGCCCTGAGCGTCCTCGCCGGGGCCGAGTCCCTCGCCAGGAGGGCTTGGTTATGGAGCGTTGTTTCCGCCGGTCCCCGCCGCCCCGCTCTCGGGGGCCGAGGCGATCGCACCCGAAGTTAGCAGTCGCCGGCCCCGGCCGGACAAACTTCCCTCCCCGACGCCGCGGCCCGAAGGCCCGGGACTCTGCACCCCTCGGGCTAGGAGGCGCCGCGGGGACCCCGGAACTTTCCTGCGCATCGTGAGCAGAAAGGGAGGGATAGGCAGGGATCGGGTAANAATTTAACTCAGATGACCATTATATCTACTACTGCGGGCAGGAATCCCTCAGAAGAAATGAGGTAGCCATCATGGTCAACAAGAGTCCAGAATGCAGTACTTGGATGCAATCTCAAAAACGACAGAATGATCTCTGTTCATCTCCAAGGCAAACCATTCAGTATCACAGGCTTAGTGGAGGAGGTTGTATTTGATATGGGCCTGAAAGGACAGGTAGACATTTTATAGGTGAGAGCCTCTGAAAATCTTTGTAGGAGCATAAAAAGTCATAGTTCAGTGAATGGATTAAAATATGAAGGTGGGGGATTATTTTTTCAGGCAGAGAAACTCATAACAAAGGCACAAAGGAGTGAAATGTGGGATTTGTTCATGGAATTGCAGAAAGATTCATTTAAAGAATTTCAGAAGAGTGCAGAGAGTCAGAAAAGACAGATTAGACAACATACAGTTGTGAATGTGAATGCCACCCTGAGTGGGTTAATTAACAATACACAAAGAGGAAGAGCTATTGGAAATTTCTAACCAAAGAAGAAACACATTTAGAGGTGGCAGTCTTGTGGAGAAGAGATTTGAGTGAGGGGAGACAGGTGGCAGGGGTGTTGGTGGGAAGCTATTTCCAGTTTAGACAAGAGAAAATGAGGGCTGAATTAAGGGCTGCCAGTGAAGACATAGAACAGTGGACAAATGTGAGAGGTACTGTAAGACAGAAACCACAGGAATATGCAAGGAGTTGAATGTGAGGAGCAAGATAATGCTCTTTAGAAGTACTATGGCTGAATGATATGAGAAGGAAACAGCAGACAGCTTGAGTGCCAGAAAGTAGTAAGAGGGGTGTGTGTGTGTGTGTGTGTGTGTGTGTGTGTGTGTGTAAGAGAGAGAGAGAGAGAGAGAGAGACAGAGAGGTAGGGAGAGAGAGAGAGAGGTTGACAGTCAGAAAGAGAGCAACATTGACCTTTAGAATGTAGCTCCTATGAGGTCAGATCAGGCCAGCCATACATTCCTGGGCAATACACAGGGTCACCTGCCAATGTGGATTTGAAGATTTATAACCATCAACTCCTAGAAATCAGGTTTCTGACCAGTGAGCATTTGCTCCCATAACACACTGCCTGTCTCTGAGTTCTCACAACTAACACAGACTATACAGGAAGCCAGGAGGGTAGATGACTTCTTCTACAGAAGACAGAGGAGCTCTTCATTCAGGCCCACTTGCAGCCTCTGAAGTAGAATGTTCAGGATAAACAACTAAGGAAATAGGGAAACAAATTTAGAACTTTTATTTTTAAAAAAGTGAAGTCACTCAGTCATTTCTGACTCTTTGTGACCCCATGGACTGTAACATACCAGGCTCCTCCATCCATGGGATTTTCCAGGTGAGAAGTACTGGAGTGGGTTGCCATTACCAGTGAATGAAATTCCAGTCAAGAGAGTGGGACTTCACAGTTAGGGAGGCTGGCAGTGGTACCTGAACTCTAGCATTGCTTTTGAGATATTGCCACATGGTATCACTTTACATAAAGTAGGTTTACAGAGAAGACTATCTGATATTAAACATGCCAACCTTCACAAATGCACTTGTGATAGGTAGTAATCCCCTCAGGAAATTCAGAGTGAACACAATACAAATAATATGTGTAGTATCTCACTACAGGAAAATTGCACAACTAAGACTTCTGTCTTGGGTATGAGATCTCCAATAACCACACCAAAAGTAAAAATGGACATTCAAATCAGAATTGACAAAAGTTGGCCAAAATTATTGAAATGAAGACTATTTGTATCCACCATAGTTAGTTATTAATATTTACTAATACTTGTATATGTGTGCATGTGTGTGCTCAGTTACTCAGGCACGTCCGATTCTTTGCGACCCCATGGACTGTTGCCCACCAACTCCTTCTGTCCATGGAATTTTCCAGGCAAGAATACTGCAGTGGGATGCCATTTCCTACTCCAGGGGATCTTCCTGACCCGGGGATTGAACCCATATCTCCTGCATCTCCTGCACTGGCAGTTGGATTCTTTACCACTAGTGTCCCCTGTGGTAACTTATATATACACTGTGCATTTATTTTATTAATACACTTATATTGTGAATGTTAGCTGAGACAGTAAAGAATCTGTCTGTGATGATGGAGACCCTGGTTCTATCCTTGGGTCAGGAAGATCCTCTAGAGAAGGGAAGGGCAACACACTGCCGTATATTTGCCTGGAGAATCCCAAGGACAACAGACCATGGAGTCGTAAAGAGTTGGACATGACTGAGCAACTAACACTTTCACTTTCAAATATAAGTATATATGTATTTAGTTTACTAAAACAGGTGTGCTGCTGCTGCTGCTGCTAAGTCACTTCAGTTGTATCCGATTCTGTGCGACCCCATAGACGGCAGCCTACCAGGCTCCCCCGTCCCTGGGATTCTCCAGGCAAGAACNATGACTGAGCAACTAACACTTTCACTTTCAAATATAAGTATATATGTATTTAGTTTACTAAAACAGGTGTGCTGCTGCTGCTGCTGCTAAGTCACTTCAGTTGTATCCGATTCTGTGCGACCCCATAGACGGCAGCCTACCAGGCTCCCCCGTCCCTGGGATTCTCCAGGCAAGAACACTGGAGTGGGTTGCCATTTCCTTCTCCAAAACAGGTGTAGTCCAAAAGATTTGGAAATCACAACTGTCAGTGATTTTTCAACTCTGAGGCCCTGCAGTTATGTCAAAATAGTGAGACTGAATTTTTCCGAGAAGACTTTGTTGGGGCATGGTGTGTGGGGCACAGATGGAAGAAATACATAATTATTGATAAGCGGAGGGAAAAAAAATGCAGAGAGGGGGGCTGGGACCATTGAAACCAACTGAATCTCCTGTCTTAATTTTACCCAGAATACTTGAGTGGAAGGAAGGACTAAATCATTTACTGGAGCAGAAAGGTCTCATTAGGGCTCTCTTCACAGAGCTGCCCTTTGGCTGAGGTGTTGCCAGTCTTCCCTCCGACATCATGGTACAAAGGCTAGAAAGGAATTCTTTAGTGGATGCCATTTGATACAGCACTGCATGCTGTTTTTCTCCTCCCACCACCCAGAAGCTGTTGTGATGGGCACATTTTTAGAATATTTAAAAATAAATTACAGTTAGTGATGAAACTCATAAGCCAGAGAAATGCTGGGCAAGTGTGTGCTTCAAGCTACACAGCCCAAGGCTGCCGGGTATAAAAATACTCCATGTCTCCCATTTGGCTTAAGTGAGGCTTTAGCAACTGGTAATTTTTGCATGTCATAGTCACTGCTAATTGTTGAATTAGAACATCTGTCAAAAGTGGGGATATTTTCCTCAGAACACAGAGCCGGGGAAATTAGCTTTTCTCAAAGGCAGTACAAGGCACATTGCTACTGTGCTCACTGCCAAAAGCAAATATTCCCTCATTCTGGCCATTGTTTTCAAACAAGAAGCCTACTGAGTGGTCTCTGATCACCTCGCTAGAAATCAAGTGGGGCTTTTGCAAATTCTTTGGGTTTTCCCAGGAAATGCCAACTTAAAAAATGTCCCCAAAGCATCAACACACTGGCTAGTATCTGATTTAACAAGATGCCTGTCTCTAACCAAGAAACTTGGTAGAAGTTTAGAGCTTAGCTTTGCCCCAGGAACTGAGTTTCATTTACAGCTTTACTCCACTGAGTCAGGAGATTTTAGTGTAGGCAGTTTTGAGCAAGTCTCATACCCTCTCTAGTTCCAGGTTTTGCACCTATGAAATGAAGCGACTGGACTAAACCAATGGTTTCCAAAGTGTGAGATCTTTAGAACACTAGAGCTTCCTTACACTGTCTTAGGAGTCATCTTGGAAGTAGTTGTTGAACAGTGGCCAGTTTCTCACTTCCATTTCAATAAGCTCAGTACTCCTTTTATACATTTTATATATTGGAGTTCAATGTCAATAAGGAGGGGGTGATTTGACAGTTAAAACATTTAGAAGCTCCCAAAGGTCCCTGAAGAGATCTGCTGTAATAAAGAGAACCGTGAAAAAACTGGACTACCCAGTACATCCCATATGGAACTAGACAAAAGGAAAGATTTCTCCAAACACACTAGCCTACGTACATTCTTCAGACACAGCTCTGCCAGTCACCTGACCCTTCAGCTCCTTCCATTCTCTCTGCTATTAATTCCTTCTCTGCTCCTTTGACTTACGTTGTCCTTCTCCTTCAAGCCCCAAATAAGGTTTGCACCTGAAACATGAAGCCATCGATGCCAATCGATGCCACCCTATCCTGTCTCTTTCACATAGAGAACTTGAACCACTGATTCCGGGCACACATCATTTGCCTCCAGGATGCCTCACTTTATTATCTGTAAATCTTGTTTCCCTACCAAAAATGTAAACCTTTTAAAGGAAGTGGCCAAGATTATTCATTTTTGCATCCCCAAAGAGACTAGTGCGGTGTTTGGTATATGATAGAATGCATGGCATTTTGGTGTTTGATTGATTGAGTAATTTGAATAATTAGACTTATAGGATCAAAATCAAAATCAAATCTTTGGCACCTCAAGTAATACAGAATGAAATCAAACTCTTTCAGCATTTACACACAAAAATTACCCTTATTTCCATCCATTTATCCAGAAAAAGATTTATGGATCTTGGATTCACCATGGAGTTTTTACTTTTTCTTCTTTATTGCCATATCTAATCAATAATCAGATTTGCCTGTGTGAAATTTCTCCCATAAACACATATAGTTAGGGAATCCATTCCCTCCTCTCCTATCAACTACCATTTCTTCAGTTGAGGCCTTTTCATCAGGCTAGAATGACTGTTTTAGCCTTCTAACATAACTTTCCCTTTTCAGTTTGATTTCTCTTAAATCTATCCTTCATCATACCTCTAGATTGATCCTTCTAAAACACAAATACAACCATGTCATCTTTCTGCTTAAAGCAGCTCATCTGTTCTCCAAAAATATAGATCAAACACATTAGTAGGGCAGGGAATGTCCTAGATAACCTGGCTCTTGTATAATTCTCCAGCCTCATTGTTTGGCATTCCTACACGTCCTACATCTAGTAACACTAAACTGATTTTCTTCCCAGTGCCAACTGTTGGATGTCTTTCTAGTTTTGCTCATTTTGTTGCCTTTGTCTGGCATGCCATGGACGCCTCTGGCCTATTTCACTTGGGCAACTCTTCTACATCCTTTGAAAGGCAAATTTGGACTTTCTTCAAGAAAACTTCTTTCTGCATCAAGGCTTGATAAACTAGATGGCCTCTCAGTTACCATTACTTCCAAAGCATAGATCTAATTAAATGTTTGCTGAAACAAAATAAACACAAATATATAACAAAATATAAAACATATGTGTATATATATAAAAGTATGAAAATATTTCATTAAGTACATATATAAGGCAAGGTTAAATGTCATAGTTCTATAAGGCTTCACAGCAGACAGGGTATATTCATATCCATGATCTTCTTTGAGTCTTATTTTGTGAGAATAGAAAGTAGGCATCACTTGTTTTACTACCTGAATTATAAGAGTTCAAATGACTTTCTGAAAATTATAGAATAAGCAGCAAATATTAATAGGAGTTCAAAGTTTAAAAGAGATGTTCCAAGTTCAGTGCATGATACAATGTATAGTACAGGATGCTGGTAGCTGCCTTCATCATTATTACCCAGGTCTCAGTATTCCATTTACCAGCCCATCAACCACTCCACACTGACACTCATGCACTTGGCCAGCAGCCCACCTGACTTTTTTGGTGTGCTCAGCTAAGTTGCTTCAGCTGTGTCTAACTCTTTGTGACCCTATGGACTGTAGCCCTCCAGGCTCCTCTGTCCATGGGACTCTCCAGTTGAAAATATTGGAGTGTGTTGCCATTTCCTTCTCCAGGGGTCTTCCTGACCCAGGGATTGAACCCGTGTCTCCTGCATGAGTGGCTGAGTCCTTTACCACTGGCATCAGAGAGGAGCAACTATTCTAGTCCTCCACAGAGCAGATTCATGCCCAAGAACTGACTCAAAATCAAACCTGCTATTTAAAGAAAGGGTGGGAGACAGTTTATTTAGGGCTGTGTAACTGTCCTAATTTCCCTTATAGCCATCTGATTGTTCTCAACATTATTCTATCCTATTAATCATGCTGCTGGTATACTAAAACTGGTTTGTTTTTTCCCCTTTTGTAATTTTTGTTCATAATTGGCTTTAGATCATACCTGAAAATGAGAAATTTAGAGGGTATGTTTAGAGCATATGGCTTGGTACTTAGGTGTGTGTGTGTTCCTGAAAAGTAATGTGAATCAAATTTTGGTGAATCAAATTTTGGTAAATCAAATCCTATTTTAAATTTTCTAAAAGAAGCTCCATGTTTAAAGGACTCCTCTGGGAAATTATTTTATGAACTGAAAATTCACTCAAATTTTCAGATAACATTCTTTATTGGTACATTCTAAATATACATGTTCAAAAATAAATATGGATTGATTACTGTGTACTAAACAATTTTTTTTTTACTAAGGATGTTGCAAGCACCTCAAGGAGCTTATATTCTACTGGGTGATAGGAAACCATGAATCCACAAGGACACAGTCACTTATTTCCAAGTGTTGCATATGTTCCAAAGGAAAGTACCAGGTACTCAGGCAATTTATAGCAGCAAGACCTAGACTATTTTGTGGTGTCAGGAGAGTCAAGGAGCTGTGATGCAGAGTAGAGGAGGTAGAGATTTGAGGCGAGAAATGAAACTAGGAGTCAGATTTTTGAGTCGGGATATACCTATAAAGAAATGGTGTCCAGATTTTTAAAATAAAATCTTCTCACATGAAAACAGGCAGTTCTTGTCAGTTAGTCATGTCTCCAGGTCTTTCCTCTTCCATTGACAGTGCCTGACCAATGCAAATCTACCTTCCCAGATAATTTTGTTGCTAAAGTCTTTAACCAAAATCAGCTTTGTTTCAAAGGAGCCAAACAGTCACTATTAATCTCCTCCAATATTTAGATTAAAGTCCATTATTTGAATTCCATGCTAAAAACTCTGATCCAAATGATTAAGATTATTTCTTGAAAGCCTGACTCTTTTTAAGGGCAAATTTTTGGATCCTACAGTATATTTGCATTCAGAGGTCATAGTTTCATGAACTCAAAATCAGGACTCAACTATCCAGGGACTTTCTATTTGTACATTTATTCATTTTTATGAGGTAAGAGGAGACTAAAATTAGGCTTTGTTGACTGACTCTTGGGGCAGATACTTTTCATGGCTTATCCAACATCTCCTTTCCCCACCTCATCTCTTTCTAATTGACTGATAGAACCTTACTGTTTCAGGGATCTAGGTGACATCCCTTCATCTCATATATACCAGATTCTTCCTTACTCCACTCCAGGTGGTGAATAATGATAATTTTATTACCCTTGGTCATTGATTGAACCCAGTGATAGCCAATGATTTATAAAAGGGCACTCTGGGAGGGGAAGATTCTATTTCTGAATGCAAAGTCCAAGTTTCCCAAAGAGAAGGCTTTTTAATTCCTTTTTTTTCCCCTCTTGAAAGTGAAATTAGAGTTGTGAAAGTCATCTTGTCATATAAGGTAACAGCTTTAGAATGAAAGGCAATGTTCTAAGAACAGACAAAAGAATAAATGATTTATGTCATCATTGCTGAGCATCTCTTCCAATGTCAATGATTATTTCTTTCTGGGATTTTGCTATCAGGAAAAGATAGAACCCTATCCATTTAAACCACTTGAGTGTGTGTGTGTGTGTGTGTGTGTGTGTGTGTGTGTGTTGGGTTTATGATACTTGCTGCTGAAAACATTCTTAAATATACTGTCATTAACTGCCAGGTATTTTATGTCATGTCATTAGATCCTTGCAACATTTAATCTTTACAATAATCATTTGACATACATATTATCTTCATTTTACAGATATGAACTAAGTCTCAGAGAAATTGCCCAAATTCACACCACTAGAGAAGGATGGTAGACACATCTGTTCCAATCGTGTATTTAATTCAAAATCCAAGCCCTTCTCATTACAAAATTCTGCTTTAAGACAGTACAAAGTCAATCTATTTTAGTTGTATAGTTAAAAATCCCATTTATCATTAATATCATTCCATTAATTATATGGAATTATAATTATACTGCAAAAATGATTTCACCAATACAATTATTGCAAACTCTTGTTTTATTAAATACATTTTAATTTAAAAAAAACACAATATGATCTCTCAGTGTACTAGACTTGGACTGTGTGACTACTTGGAGATGATAATGACTCCAACATTGTTAAGTGTATTCATAACTTATTTACATTACTCACTAGTCCCTTTGTTGAGTATTTTATGCACCATATAGCATAAATTTTTTTGACAATCCTCTGAATAGATAGAATAATTATGTCCATTTTACTGATGAGAAAATGGAGGCTTCTTGATCCTAAAATAACCAGTCTAAGGTTACACAGATGATTTTGGGGTGTATTTAAGCTTAAACCTGATTCTAGAGCACATGCTCTTATCGTTATCGTACCATAATCTCCATGCACACAATAGCCCTCCTTCCCATGACCTTAGTCAAGCAACTCCACATACACAGAATGCATCTTGGTATTTATCAGTTAATAGTAGCAGATAAACTGCATAGAAATTGCATGATAGAGTGAAAAAACAGGCATCCCCTAGGGAAGGAAATGACAACACACTCCAGTACTCTTGCATAGAAAATCCCATGGATGGAGGAGCCTGGTAGGCTAGTCCATGGGGTCTCAAAGAGTCGAGCACTACTGAGCAACTTCACTTCAGTTTGGAACCACAAAGATCTGGGTTAGAGTCCTAACACAGTCCTTTATCAGCTGCATGATAATGAGGTAGTTATTTTTTCAGTGCCTCAGTTCCCCCATTTATATATGAGGGATTATAATGCTACGATGCAAAACAGCTTTGAAGATCTAAAAAGATAATGCAATTACATTAATCTTTCTTCCCATATTATTTTCAAATGCTATAGCAACTGCATTATTTCACTGGTACCAAAATGCTGAAATCCTATTTTTAAATACTTAAGAAACAGGTAACACTTACATGTCTGGAATTGGTTTACATTTTTCCCTGAGGGTAATTCTGAAAGTTATATTCTTTTCAGTTTTTGCTGCCTGTTCCCCAGAGGATCATTAGAGAATATTTATTTGGAACATAATATGTGTTGGGAAGCAAGACTCATAGAGGCAAATAAACATGGTAGCTGTGAAGAGTTGTGGGTAACACGGTTAGGCCACCCCACAGGCTGTGCATAGCTTCTTGTATTGTAGACTGATTCCAGATGAGTATATCATACATGCCCACATATAGTAGATGCCTTGATTGTCTCAAGCTATGATTTTTAAAATACTCAACAGTGAGTTGACTACATATGAATACCTGAAAACATGGTAAAAATACAAATTCAAGATGTTCTACTAAAAATTTTGATTTAGTAGTTTCAAATCTAAGCATTTTATTTTAACAAGAATCTTNATGATTTTTAAAATACTCAACAGTGAGTTGACTACATATGAATACCTGAAAACATGGTAAAAATACAAATTCAAGATGTTCTACTAAAAATTTTGATTTAGTAGTTTCAAATCTAAGCATTTTATTTTAACAAGAATCTTATTTATTTATTATCTGGACCTATTTTAGAAATATTGGCTTTAATTATGACATGGTTTATATATTAACACCACTTCATTCTTGTTTTGATGATTGCACTATTATCTTAGCATTTTTGTATATAATTGTCTCTTCATTCCCCAAATACTTTCTACAGAAACACATTACAAAAGATTATATAAGGAGAGCAAATAGCATTACATGAATGAAAGCATTCATAAAATATCAGGAGATCAATAAAACAAATGTCAAATGGGCCTGGGAATTTACTAATTACCCTATGTTCTCAGTAGCAAATGACTACTGGACACAGTATCCATCTAAAAGGGTTACACATTTCTTGTCTTCCCAAAGCTCTTGGGAGTAATTGTATATAACCTTTCCACTAGCAGACAGCTGTGTTTATCTCTCACTTGGGTTTTCTCCAGGAAAACATTATTCCAGAATCACTGTTACACAAAGGAAATTTCACCTTGGCAACCAGAAGGAGCACAAACTGTGATTGGAACGACAAAAAAAAAAAAAAAAAAAAATCCCCATTTCGGCAAAACCCATCAACACCCTTAAATCCTTGACCTCTTTCTTTTATTGTAGTTTGTGACCAAATTCCATTTGGTTATAGAATCTTTCATGAAAACAAATTATCACAAATAATTCTATTAGATTTAACAGAAATAAAAACACAGCTGCTCTGTTTAGAAATGGTAGTGAACATAAAGCCTGCCTTTTCCTCTCAAGAAATCTCCATAATATGCAACTTAAAGAATTAGTCCCATTGCTTCATAATATGATAACAACTGTGGTTGGACTATTACTCTTAACCTATCTTCATTTCCCTTCTACACAAAGGAGACATCATGTCTGAAAACCATGTTACTAGCGTCTCCACTCCTTGGTCAGTCTCAAACAAGGATCCATCCTTTTTTTTAATTACTTTCCACATCCCTTCTCATCTTCCCAAGCCTTAATAGCAACACTGAAGAGGTATTAATCTATCTATAATTCTCCACCTCCTTGGGTTCTTAAAACAATTTGACAGCCTTCTTGATGAGCCTTAATTGAGAGTCTTTTCCTATTCCTTTAATGATGAATTCAATTTTTGCCACACTCCCAAGAACCTGCATCAATCAGTCCCTACAGTGTGGTCCTCAGACCTTCAGTCTGGTCAATCAACACCATGTATTGAAAAGCAAATTCTCTACCCCAGACCTACTGAGTCAGAAGTTCTCAAGGAGGGTCCCAATACTCTGCAGTGGATTGAGTACACAGTGAGCTTGGGAAACACTGCTCTGAATCACTCTCATTACTTATCTATATGTCTCACTGAGAAAGCAGATGCTCTTTTAGCACTGTGAACAAATCTTATCATCACAGATGCCAATCTGTCTTTTCCATGTTAGTCTTTCTTCCTGGATTGTTCAAACTTTGAAGGTAAGTAAAGTATCTTATTCATCTTCATCCTCATAGTCCCATATCCTAGTACGCTGCTTAGCACATAATAGTGATAAAGTGGATATGTTTCAATAAGCTAAATAGGATTGTGGCCATTAATTAAAAAGCAGAGACATTATTTTTCCTACAAAGTCCATATGATCAAAGCTAAGCTATAGTTTTTCCAATAGTCATGTATGGATGTGAGAGTTGGACCATAAGGAAGACTGAACACCAAAGTACTGATGGTGTTGGAGAAGACTCTTGAGAGTCCCTTGGACTGCAAGGAGATCCAATTAGTCAATCCTGAAGGAAATCAATTGGAGAAGACAATGGCATCCCACTCCAGTACTCTTGCCTGGAAAATCCCATGAATGGAGGAGCCTGGTAGGCTGCAGTCCATGGGGTCGNAGTCCCTTGGACTGCAAGGAGATCCAATTAGTCAATCCTGAAGGAAATCAATTGGAGAAGACAATGGCATCCCACTCCAGTACTCTTGCCTGGAAAATCCCATGAATGGAGGAGCCTGGTAGGCTGCAGTCCATGGGGTCGCTAAGAGTCAGACATGACTGAGCCACTTCATTTTCTCTTTTCACCTTCACGCATTGGAGAAGGAAATGGCAACCCACTCCAGTGTTCTTGCCTGTAGAATACCAGGGACGGGGCAGCCTGGTGGGCTGCCTGCTGTCTATGGGGTCGCACAAAGTCGGACACGACTGAAGCAACTTAGCAGCAGCAGTAGCAGCAAAGGAAATCAATACAGACTGTTCGTTAGAAGGACTGATACTGAAGCTAAAGTTCAAATAGTTTGGCCACCTGAAGAGAAGAGCTACTCATTAGAAAAGATCCTGATGCTGGAAAAGTTGAAGGCAGGAGGAGATGGAGATGACAGAGAATGAGATGATTGGATGGTATCACTGACTCAATAAACATGAGTTTGAGCAAGTGCCAGAAGATGGTAAAGGACAGAGAAGCCTGGTGTACTGCAGTCCCGTGGAGTCACAAAGAGTCAGACAGGACTGAGTGACCAAACAACAACATTAAGAGTCACTAACTGGTTCCAAATAGGAAAAGGAGTGCGTCAAGGCTGTATATTGTCACCCTGCTTATTTAACTTCTATGCAGAGTACATCATGAGAAGCACTGGGCTGGAAGAAACACAAGCTGGAATCAAGATTGCCGGGAAAAACGTCAATAACCCCAGATATGCAGATGACACCACCCTTATGGCACGAAGTGAAGAGGAGCTAAAAAATCTCTTGATGAAAGTGAAAGAGGAGAGCGAAAAAGTTGGCTTAAAGCTCAACATTCAGAAAACGAAAATCATGGCATCCAGTCCCATCAATTCATGGGAAATAGATGGGAAAACAGTGGAAACAATGTCAGACTTTATATTTTTGGGCTCCAAAATCACTGCAGATGGTGACTGCAGCCATAAAATTAGAAGACGCTTACTCCTTGGAAGAAAAGTTATGACCAACCTAGACAGCATATTGAAAAGCAGAGACATTACTTTGCCGACTAAAGTCCATCTAGTCAAGGCTATGGTTTTTCCTGTGGTCATGTATAGATGTGAGAGTTGGACTGTGAAGAAGGCTGAGCACCGAAACATTGATGCTTTTGAATTGTGGTGTTGAAGACTCTTGAGGGTCCCTTGGACTGCAAGGAGATCCAACCAGTCCATTATGAAGGAGATCAACCCTGGGATTTCTTTGGAA
This sequence comes from Neotragus pygmaeus, assembly GCA_006410875.1. Taxonomy (NCBI): domain Eukaryota; kingdom Metazoa; phylum Chordata; class Mammalia; order Artiodactyla; family Bovidae; genus Neotragus; species Neotragus pygmaeus. The sequence goes on along the minus strand of SJYV01031116.1, from coordinate 300,983 downwards.
GGAATGATGCTGAAGCTGAAACTCCAGTACTTTGGCCACCTCATGCGAAGAGTTGACTCATTGGAAAAGACTTTGATGCTGGGAGGGATTGGGGGCAGGAGGAGAAGGGGATGACAGAGGATGAGATGTTTGTATGGCATCACTGACTCGATGGATGTGAGTCTGAGTCTGAATGAACTTTGGGAGATGGTGATGAACATGGAGGCCTGGCATGCTGTGATTCATGGGGTCGCAAAGAGTCGGACACGACTGAGCGACTGAACTGAACTGAACTGAACTCTCTCAAGTCTCAGTTTTCTCCTCTATGACATAGAAGTCAGTCATTAATTGACCTTTTTACTTGACAGGATTGTAATAACAATCAAGTCTAGTGAGATCATGGATATTAAAAAAAAAACACTTTTAATAAGATAAAAATGCCNTCTCTCAAGTCTCAGTTTTCTCCTCTATGACATAGAAGTCAGTCATTAATTGACCTTTTTACTTGACAGGATTGTAATAACAATCAAGTCTAGTGAGATCATGGATATTAAAAAAAAAACACTTTTAATAAGATAAAAATGCCATGTAAATGGAGATGTTATTATTGTTCTCTACCACATAGAGAAGAAGAAGAATATCACCTGTGAAATAAAAAGCCACTGTTCCTTTAAAGCTGAAAGGGCAATTGGATAAAATCTAAAGTCATTAAAATCATATAGGTCAGATATCTTTCCTTTTTCCTAAAATCCTATTTTCTCTCCATCTGATAATTCAAGAAAGTATACAGACCTAAATTTTTGGTGACTTTATTTTCTATTAAAATACAATCAGTTTTGCAGCTCAAATAAAGCCTATGATGCTGTAATTATCTCTGGGTGAATTTGAAGTACAATGTTTTATCTTCAAAGCGAACCATTGTATAAATATTTGATTAAAAGAGAGGTGCCTACAAAGGTGTCTCCATCTGAAATACCAAGAAAACATACCGTAAAGTTTTAAGTCACAATGTGGGGCTGGTTGTAAGTAGAGGAGATGATTCTGAGTAGGAAGAGAAATTTCTGCAATTCACTATCAGATTTTGCAGAGAGAAAAGACACTCCCCCACCCCCAAATGACTGTCTGCTGCCTCCAGAGAAGTCGCATCAAAGCTGTTGCCAGGGCAGCTCTTCACATAGCTACTGTCTCCAAATAGTTTTGTTACTGGTAGCACCTCTGCTTGAACTGGGAGGAAGTGCTGCATTCTCTAATTCAGTTCAATTCTCTAAATATCGATTGAGCATCTAACATGTGCTCAGCCAAGGTTGAACTGACTTGAAACTGGAGAAAGGGACTGCTTACATGTTTGTTTCAAGTAGAACAAGGAAGGTTACTGGATCCTAAATAGCCACCTACCCATTTCTCTCTTCCTCCATATCACCTAAAATTCTGCTATCTTCCAGGCTACAATGCAGCACTATCCAGGATATATCTGATGTACACTCATTCCAGATATTCTTCATAAATATCCAGTTTTGCTGTCCAGTTGGAGAAATAATGCAGTCTATACCCTCTTTTTGGAGATTAATGTTTATTAACAGTGAGATTCTGAGAACACACGTAGTAATGGTGTCTGCTTAACTTTAGTATTGTTTTCCAGTCTTATTTGAGCATAGAACTCTTTCTCTCCAATAGTTTTTTTTTCTTTCCCCTTATTTTAATGTAATGCTTCATAGCTTTCACTTCAAAATAGTTAGGTAGAAGAAAGTCCAGTTCTACACCCAGCAAGTCTGAATCTGCCTCTCAGCTTACCCATCTATTAGCTTGGAACATTGGGTGAGCTATTTAACATATGAGCTTTAATATCTTTATCAATAAATACAGATAATAATAGCACATACATAAATTTTATTGCCTTTTCTTACTGGCAGCAGTTTCACCCATTAGAGATCCATTTAATTTAAAAGGCATTCATTTAAAAAAATTAAAGTAATCCTGGGAAGAGTAAAAGAACCCCCTATTGGTATGATTCTATCCCTAAGAAAAGACATAAACATTTTCTACTTCAACTTTTCAAGGACCATATTAAATGTTACTGTCATGAAGCCTTGGTATCCCAAGTCGAAAGAGACTCTCTCCCTTTTCTGAATTCTGCTGCCATATCTCAAATTGGATACTTAATGCATTCTGCCTAGTCTTACAGTTCTCTCTACAAATGCTGCATCTTTTAGACTAGTTTATGAAGTTATTAAGGTAGAAATTGTGCCTTATCTATTATCCATGACAGTGCTTGAAACAAACTTTTAATAAGTGATTGTTGAATTATTTCAGGACTACTCTACTTATCTTTTTAAAAATAAATTGATTTATTTTAATTGGAGGTTAATTACTTTACAATATTGACTTAATTGAATAACTTTCCTCTATTCACTTGTTCCACATCTGTTGTAATAAAGAAATAGACCCTTTTCCGAGGGAAAGAAGGAACACATTAGAATACAAGACAATTGGAATCAAGGTGGGTAGATAATTAATAAAGACAAGTAGTTAGAAGAAGTGCTAGGCAGTGTAATCACCAGATGACTAAGGTACATGAGTCAAGAGTATCTAGAGGTTGAAGAGAGAGCATAGCAGGTTTCACATTAGAGTTCCACAGTACAAGTGTCCTACTGAAAGTCTTGCCCAGAGGGAAAACCCATGTCAAGTGCCTTTGGGGTTGGTATAAAATGGGCACAAGGCACTTAGGCCCTAAAGACTTATATCTAATCCGGAGACAAGGCTTTACAGACACTATAGTCGAAGAAGTGGTGAATGTGTAAGACAGACATAAGCATATACTCTGTGATCAGACCATTCAGGATCGCATCTTCATTCTGCCACAGCCCACCTGTGTAACCCTGGCAGTGTTATTTAACATCCCTGAGTCTCAAATTCCTCATCTGTAAATTATACATAACCATACCTATTTCACGTGTTTAAAGTATTAAATGAAATAATTAATGTACCAAGCTTACAAAATGTCTCCCATGTCATAAGAATTCATCAAGTATTATGTGTGGTTGCACTTATACTTTATTGCTACTGTGTATTTACCAGTGTAAGCCATATGTCCCTTTGTCTCACTTGCCAGCAAGTATAATTGTATAAAAATTATAGCACTACTATAATGATCCCACAGTGGTCTGGGACCTCACTCTCTGGACAAATAGAATGTCTTGTCTTTTCCAGAATCTCTCTTCTTAATAAGTCTCACCAGGAATCACTGGGCACGGGGAGAGATGTGATTGTCCACAAACCATCAGGGTTGCTGTTAGTGGTTTTGTGGCCCTCTGTTCTAACGGCTGCTGCTACCATGGTCCCTCTCTCTCGGCTCACTCCTAACAAGCAGCTATAGCTGGTCCCATGCAGGCTTTCTCTGAACTGTTGGCCTTTGGTGCTGCCAGGAAGCAGAAAATCTCCTCTGCTTTTGGAGACTGAGTGATGCGGTGCTCATTTTATATCACTGTCCTGGTCTTTCCCAGAACACTGGGCACTGGAGAGGAGAGTTTCAGAAGACAATAAGCCTCACACAGTTGCCTCTAGGCCTTGCTCTCCAGGATCTTTAGCAGGGAGAGGTTGCCAAGGAGACAGGGAAGACCCTGTTCAAAAAGTTGTTTTCCTTTTGTGATTTTCCCTTATCATTATCTCTCCTTCTACATGGCTGGGTCCCAAGACTGGCCAAATTCATGTTCTTCCCCTTGGGTCTTTAGAATCTTATGTAAACCTTAGGATGGACATCTTTCTCAGTGTCTACAAATATCTTCTGTCAGTTAGAAGCCTAGTCTTCCCAGAATACCTGGGTAACTCTAGAGAGTATAATGGTCTACTGAGAAGATTGTCAATCAGAATTCAATCGACTCTCATGCAAATTCTCATCTGATCCTCCAATAGAAGATGAATTCCACAAAGCAGAGACCATGTCTATCTTGAGTTTATGACTTAATGTCTAGCACTTGTCAAAATGCCTAGCATCCTGTAAGTATATAATAAATCTATGTGAAAGCTGAATGTAAACAAGGGAGGGACACAGGGATAGAGGAAAGGAAATCTGTTTGGGTCAGCTTAGATAAAGTCCCTTCAGGAGAGATGAGCTTTAGTTAGTTCTAAAAGAATGACATCAATAACCTCAGATATGCAGAAGACGCCACCCTTATGACAGAAAGTGAGGAAGAACTAAAGAAAAGAGCCTCTTGATGAAAGTAAAAGAGGAGAGTGAAAATGTTGGCTTAAAGCTCAACATTCAGAAAACNGTGAGAAATAGATTTAAGGGCCTAGATCTGATAGATGGAGTGCCTGATGAACTATGGTCGGATTCATGACATTGTACAGGAGACAGGGATCAAGACCATTCCCATGGAAAAGAAATGCAAAAAAGCAAAATGGCTGTCTGGGGAGGCCTTACAAATAGCTGTGAAAAGAAGAGAAGCAAAATGCAAAGGATAAAAGGAAAGATATAAGCATCTGAATGTAGAGTTCCAAAGAATAGCAAGAAGAGATAAGAAAGCCTTCCTCAGCGATCATTGCAAAGAAACAAAGGAAAACAACAGAATGGGGAAGACTAGAGATCTCTTCAAGAAAATTAGAGATACCAAGGGAACATTTCATGCAAAGATGGGCCTCACATCAGGTGGCCAAAATATTGGAACTTCAGTTTCAGCATCAGTCCTTCTAATGAATCTTTAGGATTGATTGCATTGATCTCCTTGCAGTCCAAGGGGCTCTCAAGAGTCTTCTCCAACACCACAGTTCAAAAGCATCAATTCTTCGACACTCAACCTTCTTTATGGTCCAACTGTCATTCATATATGACTACTGCAAAAAACATAGCCAAAGACCACATTTATCAACACAGTACATAGATCATATTCAGATGTTGAGAATTCCTGATGATCCACAGACTGTAATACTAATCACTTAATCTGAAAATGCTTTCTTGGATTGGAAAACTGGGATCTACCTCTTTTAGTTTCATAGGGTTTTAGTGCTAAGTCACTAGAGTCGTGTCTGACTCTTCGTGACTCTATGGACATTCCAGGCTCCTCTGTCCATGTGATTCTCCAGGAAAGAATACTGGAGTGGGTTGCCAGGCCCTCCTCCAGGGGATATTCCTGACCTGAGTATCCACCCTGTGTCTATTACGTCTCCTGCATTGGTAGGCAGGTCTTTACTACTAGCACCACCTGGACTTTAGTATAAATGATAAATTGTTTCTTTTGCCAGATTTCTTGAATAACTGATGTATCTTTACATCAGTTCTATCCTACATTTATCCTACATCTTTATCTCTCTTTTTCCCACAGAAAACTTATATTGAATCTTGATTCTAGGCAGAAAATGCTCTCTGATCCCAACACAGTCTGCTACCTCAGCATTGTTATTTCTTGACTAAAACAAAATTCCAATGCAATGCTTGGAGGTAGCAATTTTGATATGAATTAATCACAATAGCACAGTAGACACACATTCCTGATTATTATTCCAATACTTCACTACATCTCTCAACACTCAACTAATTTTGAACTTGAGCTAGCTCAGAGAGTCGGTGGTGGACAGGGAAGCCTGGTGTGCTGCAGTCCAGGGTTTGCAAAAGTTGGACACGAGTGAGTGACTGAACAACAACAACACATTCTCTGTGAAGAATCTTCTGGCACGTTTTAAGCCACTCTTTCTCAATACCCACCCCACCTTACCTCCACGTACTCTGGGCCTTTCTCCTCACAGCCTGTCACAATGGTGTGTTGTGTTTCCCTAAAAAGCACTCATCATCACTGCACTCACCTTAACAAATAAAGGCTTTGAAGAATGACTTGAACGTGAAAGTTAAACATGAGGAGTTCTAAGAACTTAATGATTGTATCAATTACTTGACAAGGAGAGTAACTGGAAGATGAAAGGGAAAGTCTTCAATCAGGAAAAAATAAAAGTATAGTTATTGAAGCAATGAAGGAAAATTTAACTGTGAAATTTTTATGAATATTTTATTTTTAACTCATCCTATAATTGCCACTCACCTTTTAAACTGGATATTGAACTGCACTAATATGATAATAGATTTTAAGGATCAGTTTAGATCAGTTGCTCAGTCATGTCCAGTTCTGTCACTCTATGGACTGCAGCATCCCAGGCTTCTCTATACATCACCAACACCAACAGCTTATTCAAACTCATGTCCATCGAGTTGGTGGTGCCATCCAACCATTTAACCCTCTGTCATCACCTTCAACTCCTGCATTCAATATTTCCCAGCATCAAAATCTTTTCCAATGAGTCAACTCTTCACATCAGGTGCCCAAAGCATTGGAGTTTCAGCTTCAGCATCAGTCCTTCAAATGAATATTCAGGACTGATTTCTTTAGGATGGACGGGCTAGATCTCCTTGCTGTCCAAAGTACTCTCAAGAGTCCTCTCCAACACCACAGTTCAAAATCATCAATTCTTTGGCGCTTATCTTTCTTTATAGTCCAACTCTGACATCCATACATGACTACTGGGAAAACCACAGCTTTGACTAGAGGGACCTTTGTCAGCAAAATGATATCTCTGCTTTTTAATATGTTGTCTAGTTTGGTCATAGATTTTCTTCCAAGGAGCAAGCGTCTTTTAATTTCATGGCTGCAGTCACCATCTGCAGTGGTTTTGGAGCCCACAAAAATAAAATCTCTCACTGTTTCCATTGTTTCCCCTTCTATTTGCCATGAAGTGATGGGACCAGATGCCATGATCTTTGTTTTTTGAATGTTGAGTTTTAAGCCAGCTTTTTCACTCTCTTCTTTCACTTTCATCAAGAGACTCTTCAGTTCTTCTTTGCTTTCTGCCATAAGGGTGGGGTCATATGCATATCTGAGGTGATTGATATTCCTCTGGGCAATCTTGATTCCAGCTTGTGCTTCATCCAGCATGGCATTTCCCATGATATACTCTGCATATAAGTTAAATAAGCAGGATGACAATATACAGCCTTGACGTACTCCTTTTCCTATTTGGAACCAGTCTGTTGTTCCATGTCCAGTTCTTACTGTTGCTTCCTGACCTGCATACAGGCTTCTCAGGAAGTAGGACAGGTAGTCTGGAATTCCCATCTCTTGAAGAATTTTCCACAGTTTGTTGTGATCCACACAGTCAAAGGTTTGGCATAGTCAATAAAGCAGAGGTAGATGATTTTCTGGAACTCTCTTGCTTTTTCAGTGACCCAATGGATGTTGGCAATTTGATCTCTGGTTCCTCTGCCTTTTCTAAATCCAGCTTGTACATCTGGAAGTTCATGGTTTACATACTGTTGAAGCCTGGTTTGGAGAATTTTTGCATTACTTTGCTAGCATGTGACATGAATGCAATTGTGCAGTAGTTTGAATATTCTTTGGTATTGCCTTTCAGTTTGCTCAAATTCATGTCCATTGAATTGGTGATGCCATCTAACCATCTCATCCTCAGTAACCCACTTCTCACACTGCCCTCAATCTTTCCCAGCATCAAGGTCTTTTCCAATAAGCCGACTCTTTGCAATCCTAAAGAAAGGCAATGTCAATGAACATTTTTAAAGGTGCATTCCTTTGTAATTTTCCTTATGTTTTCTCCCCAAGCAGATTTCTCTACTTCTATTCTCATCACATCTTCCCTTTGTTATGCATTTGACCTCTTAATTAACCACCACTATTTCCCCGGTGGTGCAGAGGTTAAAAAGTGTCTGCCTGCAATGTGGGAGACCTGGGTTCAATCCCTGGGTTGGGAAGATCCCCTAGAGAAGGAAATGGCAACCCACTCCAGTATTCTTGCCTGGAGAATCCCATGGACGGAGGAGCTTGGTGGGCTACAGTCCATGGGTCGCAAAGAGTCGGACACGACTGAGCGACTTCACTTCACTTCATTCCTTCAAATATTCAGCACAAATGTCACCTTTTATTTATTTGTTAGCCAACCATTCCTTATTCCATAACACCTGGTGCTGGAGGTAGTGTTCAGTTGCTAAGTTGTGTCCAGCTCTTTGTGACCCCACGGACTGCAACATACCAGCCTCCTCTGTCCTCCACTATCTCCCAGAATTTGCTTAAATTCATGTCCACCAAGTTGGTGGTGCTATCTTACCATCTCCTCCTCGGTCACCTACTTCTCCTGCCCTCAATCTTTTCCAGCATCCCAGGTCTTTTCCAATAAATCGATTCTTTGCATTAGGTGGCAAAAGTATTGGAGATTCAGTTTTAGCAACAGTCCTCCCAGTGAATATCTAGGATTGATTTACTTTATGAGTTACTGGTATCTCCCTCAAATTTGGCACTGATTCTACTGAAATAGCCTGTTCACTTTCCCATTACAGGGTGAGCTTCTTCCAATCAGACTTTATTTTTGTATCCTCACTTCTGTTATAGCATATAACATGGAGCATGGGCTCAATAAATGAATAATCTATAAGGAATATTTTCAGTAAACACCAATATATATGGTCCTTCTTTGCTCTCTTAATAAGTTACTTATGAACCATTTTTAAAGTTAGGATTAGCAATGCTGTACATGTTTGGACATCTGAGAAGGAGAATGGTAGAGGTACTGAACAAAATACAGACTGAGTTAAGAGGCCATAGGAGGAGAAACATGAAAAGAACTCATACAGTCTTTTAGATCTTGCTATAGGAAACTGTCCTATGACCTCTCTGTTTACCTCTCCCTCTTATAATTTTTACTATCCCTTTAATTGTAGCACTCTGTCTTCAACCCTTCTAAGTCTGTCCTAAAGTTCTCTTGTGCTTCCTTACTTCATAGCATTCAGTAATGTTATGTCAAGGAGAAAAATATATTAGCCAGTTAGTTTCTTCTGTTATATAAGAAGTTAGGCATGAACAACAATGAGGGGTGGCCTAGCCAACAAGCATGCAAGCTGATCTCTACACCCCATCCCAGAAAAGCACAGGAGAGCTCACAGATAGGCTATAAAAATAACCACAGAGAATTTTCCAACTCCTGTACAGGCACCCCAGGCACACAGTGTGTACAAACTAACCTCAGGGGATTCCTCAAGTAACCTTAGACAGCTAGGAACCCATTAGGGTTCATAATTGTTCTATACATACATGCATTTGATTATAACAGACTGAATTATTGGAAGACATGTGAAATAGTCTGTTGTTATATAACTTGCAACTGTCAATCAGCCTTGAGTGTATGCCCATTTGCATTTTCTTTCCTGATTGGTGGTGGATACAAGTCCTATTTTGCACAGGGCAGAACCACGGGGAGTAGACAGTAAGTATAAAAAAGGAAGCCAAGAGGAATCCTGATGACTCCTTCAGGGTCATCTGCTCTCATATCTAGGGAGTGTACTATCCCCTGTCTGTTTCATAAAAGATCCTTCTTCTAGAGCTGTAACTGAGCTGTAATTGTTTGTTGTTTTAAACCTTTTGTTGGGAGGAGACAAGAACCAAGGGAGAGAAATAAACCAACCTGACATTTTGAAAGGCATTAAGAATATCAGTAGATATTCTGGGCCCATCTCTTCCTTTTACAGGGTAAGCTTGATATAATCAGGAGCCTTGATATTTTTGTTTGATGCATTTACAGGGAAGCTTCTCTTCTGACCGTTAATTCTGCAGACTGATATCTTTCTAGAAAGATGACATTCAATAAATTACTCCAATGGCCAAATAAGGATAGAAGAATCAGCATAAGTAAAATAAATTTGAATTCGGGGGAAAAAAAAAAGACAACTCTGCAGATGTAATAGGAAAACGCCCAATACAAATTCAAATCTCCCACTTTCTTTTATGAAACAAGACAGCATTATACAAGTCCTCATAGTACAGCCACAGCTGGCACCTCCAGCAAAGCCTGGGAGGCTTTTGTTCTTCATATTTCAAAAAGCAGCCCATGAAAACCAAGCATCAGTCTCAAGCAATTGCAATTGGTAAGGAAGGGAAAATGTGAAATTTTATTGCTCATGAAATTGGTGTTTCAAATAAGGTGACTCACATCTCTTAGACTGCTTGTTTCTCAGCAGCGCTAGAGGGTTCTGAGAGAGTTGAATGGATGCAGGTGACTAGAGTCCTCTCCAGGTCAAAATGGTTATGTTTTCTCAAATGAGGACCTGGCTCTCAGCTGCTCCCATGGTATTTGCTGGGTATAATTTTATGTCAGTGACCGATTTTAAACTGACTGTGCTATGGATGCTGAATTGTTGGACATTCTGCTCATTGTGGAATGTAAAACAGTGATTTAAAGGAATGTTTCCATGACTGCAAACTTCCTTCTTGAAAAATAGGTACAGTGTGCTAATTTATGTGTGTGTGTGTGTGTGTGTGTGTGTGTGTGTGTGTTTTAAAACCTCAGGAAAAACAGGAAACTGTAGAGAGAGACATAGAGAGAAAAGAAGCCCCATAAAGACTTGTTTTCTTTAAAGAAACAAGAGAAAAAATGGATCAAAGTTTCTAAGAAATCTCTAGACTTCAAAATAAACACAAGAACATTTAAGTCATTTGAAAGATCATCTTTTTGAAGGTCATTGTGGTTTTGCCTGCATACATCTTTATATTGATAACACTATAAAATAATAAAGTCAAATTATAAAGCAGAAGGAGCTTGAGGAATTTTTTAATCTCAGGCCCCTAATTTTACATATGAGAAAATGGAGATACCAAGAGGCTGTATGTAACCTTTTCAAAAAATGGCAAGAACTGGAGCACACATTTTAAAATGTTAATTACCATGCTTTCTCCATTATGACAGGTCCAGTTACAGGAAATTTGCACTATTTTTTTTTTTAAACCAAATAAGGCAGTTAGATATATGACTTTCAGGATAATAATGAATCACAGGTCTGGTCATAATTGAAAGAACTGTCACACATAACATACTTTTACCTGTAAAAAAAAATCCTACACATAAAAGTTTGCCTTTTAATGACCTGTGAGTAAAACATTTGACTACTATTTTTGCTCTTTGTAATTTTTTTCAACATCACCACAAACAGATTAGGAAAACAAAGGACTGCCTATTATGCATACTCATCCAAGAAGAATATATACCATGGCCAACAGAGTATCAGACATTTTGAATTTTTATCTCCTTTGGAACACAGTCATCGATTATTGCTGAAGATCACTGAGAATTTGCCTTAGCTTTTTCTTCATTTCTATTTCCTAGCTTATTCATCACTGTTTCTGAGGAAATTTCAGTTTGGTTAAGGTACTGATATTATCTATTGGCTCTCAGCATCATTCCCATTGTCTTTTTACATATTTCAGCAATTACAAGCTTGAAAATACCTTAACACCAGCTCTCGTGGAGAGATTTTATATGTGTTTTGGTTTCTTTCAACAAGATGCACTCGTTCAAGATTTGGGAGATGGAAAGGAGGTAGAGCTCATTTTTGTCAAGTTCCAAAAGATGTCAGTGCTCAAGATGGCTAGACTCTTTGATTCAGTGTCCAGGCACCAGCTACAGGAATGTGAGGTAGTAGCAACTGTGTGTACAGCAGCAAATGTTTGGTTTGCAACTTGCTGAATCTTGAAATCAGTAGTTATGAGAACTCCTGACTTCCCTAAACCCTCATTCTGTAAGCAACTAAATTCTTCCACTAAATCTCTTTCTTCCTGAAAAGCATAGAATTGTTTTCCTTTCCTGTAATAACTCCTAATTTAGTTACTATTTTAAGAGTAAATGTTTTAGGTCTAAGACCTTTTCTTTCAATGTCCTAAATTTTTCAGACTTTTCCAGGGTCCATGATCCTGCGACAATGTTTCTCTTTCCTTTCTAGACTTCTGATTAATTTGTAGAAATTCTGACGGCTGGAAGTAGGCATAGCGATGAATTTAGAGCCTGGAGTTGGGAGGCATTTTCTAGTTATTTATTACCAAGTGATGACAGGATTAAAAAAAATCAAATCCTTAGCATAGCTCGTAAGATTGCTTTTTACATCTGTGACTCTATTTCTGTTTTGTAAATAACTTCATTTGTACCAGGTTTTTAGATTCCACACATAAGCGATATTATATGACACTTGTCTTTCTCTGTCTGACTTACTTCACTCTGTATGACAATCTCTAGGTCCATCCATGTTGCAGCAAATGATAATATTTCATTTTTCTTTTTGGCTGAGTAATATTTCATTTTATATATATATATATATACGTACATACACACATACATATATACACGCATACATATCTGCCACATCTTCTTTATTTATTCCTTTATAAATGGACATTTGAGTTGCTTCAAAGTCCTGGCTATGGTAAATAGTGCTGCAGTGAATATTAAGGTGTATATATCTTTTCAAATTATTGTTTTATCCAGATATATACCCAGGAGTGGGATTGCTGGATTATATAGTAGCTCTATTTTCAGCTTTATTTTAAAAACAAACATTAAAAAAAAATTTACAGTAACCAGGGAAGAAGCGGAGAGGAGAAGGATAACTTGTGAGATTGAGATGGGCACATACACAATACTCCATAAAAAAATAGATAACTAATAAGGACCTACTGTATAGCACAGGGAACTTTACTCAATACCCTGCAATGAACTATATGGGAAAAGAACCAAAAAAGAGTGAACAAGTGTATATGTATAACTGATTCATTTTAATGTACAGCAGAAACTAACACAACATTGTGAATCAACTATATTCTGATTAAAAAAAAAAGAACTCAAGGGTGGAGTGAGAAAAAACATATGGGCCATGAGAAGGGCTATGATTCAGCCTCATTTCGAGCCTTCTTCTTAGCTCTGTGTTCCATTGTCATATGACTTTGCTGCAAGGCTGTGAGCCATCATGTGCCCTCTCACTTCAGGAAATTTGTAAATGCTCTGGCTTCTTCTTAATATATAAAAGATCTGTAATCCCAAAGAAAGGCAATACCAAACAATGTTCAAACTACTGCACAATTGCATTCATCTCACACGCTAGCAAAGTAATGCTCAAAATTACCCAAGCCAGGCTTCAACAGTATGTGAACCATGAACTTCCATATGTACAAGCTGCATTTAGAAAAGGCAGAGGAACCAGAGGTCAAATTGCCCACATCCGTTGCATCATCAAAAAACCAAGAGAGTTGCAGAAAATAATTTACTTCTGCTTTATTGACTATGCCAAAGCCTTTGACTGTGTGGATCACAACAAACTGTGGAAAATTCTTCAAGAGATGGGAATATCAGACCACCTTGCCTGCCTCCTGAGAAATCTATATGCAGATCAAGAAGCAATAGTTAGAACTGGACATGGAACAACAGACTGGTTCCAAATCTGGACAGGAGTACATTAAGGCTGTATATTGTCATCCTGCTTATTTAATTTATATGTAGAATACATCATGCAAAATACCAGGCTGGATGAAGCACAAGCTGGGATCAAGATTGCCAGGAGAAATAGCAATAATCTCAGATATGCAGATGATCCCACTCTTATGGCAGAAAGTGAAGAACTAAAGAGCTTCTTAATGAAAGTGAAAGAGGAGAGTGTAAAAGTTGACTTAAAACTCAACATTCAGAATCATAGATCATGGTCTCCGGTCCCATCACCTCATGGCAAACAGATGGGGAAACAATGGAAACAGTGACAGACTTTATTTTGGGGGGCTCCAGAATTACTGAAGATGATGACTGCAAGCCATGAAATTAAAAGACACTTGCTCCTTGGAAGAAAATATATGACCAACCTAGACAGCATATTAAAAAGCAGAGAAATTACTTTGCCAACAAAGATCTGCCTAGTCAAAGATGACCTTTGGTATTTTCAGTATTCATGTATGGATGTGAGAGCTGGACTATAAAGAAAGCTGAACACCAAGTAATTGATGCTTTTGAACTGTGGTGTTGGAGAAGACTCTTGAGCGTCCCTTGGACTGCAAAAAGATCAAATCAGTCAATTCTAAATGAAATCAGTCCTGAATATTCATTGAAAGGACTGATGCTGAAGCTAAAATTCCATTACTTTGGCCACCTGATGTGAAGAACTGACTCATTGGAAGAGACCCTGATGCTGTGAAAGATTGAAGGCAGGAGGAGAAAGGGATGACAGAGAATGGGAGAGTTGGATGGCATCCCTAACTTGATGGGCATGAGTTTGAGCAAGGTCTGGGAACTGGTTTTGTACAGGGAAGCCTGGTTTACTGCAGTCCACAGGGACCCAAAGAGTCAGACATGATTGAGAGACTGAATTGAATGAGTCAATGGTGTATTTTTTTCAGTAGTTATGAGTGAATGTGAGAGTTGTACCATAAAGAAGGCTGAGTATCAGGAACTGTTGCTTTCAGATTGTGATGCTGGAGAAGACTCCTGAGAGCCGCTTGGATAGCAAGGAATTCAAACCAGTCAATCCTAAAGAAAATCAACCCTGAATATTCATTGGAAGGAATGATGCTGAGGTTGAAATTCCAATACTCTGGCCACCTGATGCAGAGAGCTGACCTACTAGAAAAGACCCTGATGCTGGGAAAGATTGAGGATAGGAGAAGAGGGCAGTGGAGGATGAGACGGTTCATTGGTATCCCCAACTCAATGGACATGAGTTTGAGAAAATTCCAGGAGAGAGTGAAAGACAGGGAAGCTTGGCATGCTGCAGTCCATGAGGTCACAAAGATTCATAAGTAACTTAGAGACTGAACGACAATAATAGAAGCCCTAGCTGGCCAAACAAAGATCTTTGTGTACACAGAAAGGAGAGTTAGAGAGAAGAAGAGAAAGAAGCAGACAGATAAGCAGAAGGAAAGGGAAGAGAGAATAAAGATGAGAGAGAAAGAGAACAATTTCTGGCTAACTCATCTTTCCAGTCTCTAGCCATTAGATTCAACCAACCTGAGAACTCAGATATCATGAAACACAGACAAGTTGTTCCCATAATGTTTTGTTAGAATTCCCAACTCACAGAATTAGGAGATAAAATAGGAAGAAAAAGCTTTAAGCTAAGTTTTGGAATAGTTTTTTCATGGCAATAAATACCTGAAACAATTTCTCTCATGATTGTTGAAAAATATGTTTCTTGAAAAGTATTTGTTGAATGAATGGCTAATTAAGCAAATACATATTAAAACAATGTGTCTCTAGCCCCATCACATTAGTGATAATCAGCAAGATTGCCAATNGCTCTGTGATAACCTGGGGTAGGATGGGGTAGGAGGTGGAAGGAAGGTTCAAGACAGAGGGGACATAACATACCAATGGCTGATTCATGTGAATGTATGGCAGAAACCAGCACAATATTGTAAAGCAATTATCCTCCAACTAAAAATAAACAAATTTAAATTTTTAAACATCTGATGCTTTATGACCTCCTCTTGTTCTGATGGGCAGGGGCATGCTCAGTAAATCTTTAACCCAATCTTCTGCTGATGGGCAGGGCTCTGTTCCCTCCCTGTTGTTTGACCTGAGGCCAGACTATGGTGGATAATGGCTGGTGACCTCCTTCAAAAGGTCCCATGCACACACTGCTGCACTCAGTGCCCCCAGCCTGCAGCAGGCCCCCGCTGACCAATGCCTCTGCCAGAGACTCCTGGACACTCACGGGCAAGTCTGAGTCAGTCTCTTGTGGGGTCACTGCTTCTTTCTCTTGGGTCCTGGGGTGCACAAGCTTTTGTTTGTGCCCTCCAAGAGTCTTTTTCCTCAGTCCTATGTAATTTATGGAGGCTCTCTGGTGGGGTTAATGGTGACCTCCTCTAGGAGGGCTTATGCCACACCCAGGTCTACTGCACCCAGAGCTCTGCCCTACAGCAGTCAACTGCTGACCTGTACCTCTGCAGGAGACATTCAAACAAAGTTCTGGCTCAGTCTCTGCAGGGTCTCTGGGTCCTGGTGCATACCAGTCTTATTTGAGCTCTCCAAGCATCTCTGGCGGGTATGGGGTTTGATTCTAAATGCTATTTCACCCTTCTACCGTCTTGCTGGGGCTTCTCCTCTGCCCCTGGACATGAGGCATCTTTCTTCAGTGAGATCCAACATTCTCCTGTCAATGGTTGTTCAGCAGCGAGTTGAAATTTTGGAGCTCTTGCAGGAAAAGATGAGCACAAGTCCTTCTACTCTGTAACAAACTACTTCTACTCTACAACAAACTGGAAAATTCATAAAGAGATGGGAATACTGGACCACCTGACCTGCCTCCTGAAAAATCAGTCTTCAGGTCAAAAAGCAACAGTTAGAACTGGACATGGAACAACAGACTGGTTCCAAATCAGGAAAGGAGTACATCAGGGCTGTATATTGTCACCCTGCTTGTTTAACTTATATGCAGAGTACATCATGACAAATGCTGGGCTGGATGAAGCACAAGCTGGAATCAAGATTGCCGGGAAAATCATCAATAACCTCAGATATGCAGATGACATCACCCTTATGGCGGAAAGTGAAGAGGAACTAAAAAGCCTCTTGATGAAGGTAAAAAAGGAGAGTGAAAAAGTTGGCTTAAAGCTCAACATTCAGAAAACTAAAATCATGACATCTGGTCCCATCACTTCATGGGAAAACAATGGAAAGAGTGACAGAATTTATTTTTGTGGGGTCCAAATTACTGCAGATGATGACTGCAGCCATGAAATTAAAAGACGCTTGCTCCTTGGAAGAAAAGTTATGACCAACCTAGACAGCATATTTAAAAGCAGAGACATTACTTTGTCAACAAACGTCTGTCTAGTCAAAACTATGATTTTTCCAGTAGTCATGTATGGATGTGAGAGTTGGACTGTAAAGAAAGCTGAGTGCAGAACAATTGATGCTTTTGAACTGTGGTGTTGGAGAAGACTCTTGAGAGTCCTTTGGACTGCAAGGAGATCAAACCAGTCAATTCTAAAGGAGTCAAATCCTGAATATTCATTAGAAGGACTGATGATGCTAAAGCTGAAACTCCAATACTTTGGCCACCTGATGCAAAGAGCAAACTCATTGGAAAAGACCCTGATGCTGGGAAAGATTGAAGGCAGGAGGAGAAGAGAACAATGGAGGATGAGATGCTTGGGTGGCATCACTGACTCAATGGATATGAATGTGAGCAAGCTCCAGGAGTTGGTGATACAGGGAAGCTTGGCAAGCTGCAGTCCATGGGGTTGCAAAGAGTCAGACACAACTGAGTGACTGAACTGAACTTGAGAGCTAAACTGGGGTTCAGAAAAGAGATTTAATACGTCCAAAATGATTCACCACTTTAATGGTAGAAGTAGAACTAAGCATAGACTTCTTTTTTCCCCAAAGAGCATGCTCTTTGTCAATTATGCTAGTTCCCATGAAACAATCTTTTTGAGCATTTGTGTAGTGTGTCAGGTCACTTCTAAGTGCTAGAAATATGAAGATAAAATGTTAACTATAGCTTCTACTCTCAAAAATACAGCTCTAATACATTATGAAATGTTAGTCACTCAGTTGTGTCTGACTCTGCCACCCCATGGACTGCAGCTTTCCAGGCCTCTCTGTCCAAGGGATTCTCCAGGCAAGAATACTGCAGTGCGTTACCATTGCCTTATATTGATAGCTATATTAGCAGCATAACAAAGTGCTTTGCAGAACATAGACAAGACAACTATTTTTTAGTGCTTGGAGAATTAGAAAGTTTTCCCTCTCCAGCTTTTTTTTAATTGAGCTATAACTGACATACAACATCACATTAGTTTCAGGTGTACAGCATAGTGGCTCAATATTTTAATACATTATAAAATGATCACAGTAAGTTTAGTTACAGTCTATCACCATAAAATGTTATTACAATACTTTGACTATATTCCACATGCTATGAATTATATTCCCGTGACTTATTTATGACTGGAAGATTTTACCTCTTTATCACTTTCACTTATTTTTCCCATCCTCTCACCCCACCTGTCTGGCAACCACCAGTTTGTTCCTTGTATCTTTGAATTTGTTTCCATGTTGCTTCTCTTGTTCGTTTTGTTTTCAGATTCCATGTATGTTAAATCATATGGTGTTTTTCTTTCTCTCTCTTATTTCACTTAGTGTAATATCCTTTATATCCATCTACATTGTTGTAAACATCATGATTTCATTATTTTTATAGTTGAGTAATATTCCTCTGTGTGTGTGTGTGTGTGTGTGTGTGTGTGTGCGTTTGTCTGTATATACATATTAAAAGTGAAATTGAAAATGTTAATTGCTCAATCGTGTCTGACTTTTTACAACTTCATGGACTGTAGCCCACCAGGCTCCTCTATCCATGGAATCATGCAGGAACAAAGCCAGAGTGGGTTGCCATTTCCTTCTCCAGGGGATCTTCCTAACCCAAGCATCAAACCGGGGTCTCCTGCATTGGCATCCAGGTTCTTTACCATCTGAACCACCAGGAAAGCTGTATGTACATATGCATCCATACACAGACACACACAGACACACACACACACACACACACACATATATACATAGCAAATCTTCTTTATCCATTCATATACTGATAGGCACTTAAGTTGCTTCCATCTTGGCCATTATAAATGATTCTACAATGAACATAGGGGTGCATATATCCTGTCAAATTTATGTGTTCATTTTCTGCAGATATATACTCCAAAGTAGAATTGCTGGACCACTTGGTACTTATGTTTTTAATTTTTTGATGAACCTCTATGCTGTTTTCCATAGTAGTTGCACCAATTTACATTCCCACTAACAGTGTATAGGAGTTCCCTTTTCTCTAAATCTTTTCCAACATTTGTTAATTCTTACTTTTTTGATAAGAGTCATACTAACGGGCACAAGGTGATACCTCACTGTAGTTTTGACTTGCATTTTCCTGATGGTTAGTGATGCTGAGCATCTTTTCATGTCTGATGGCTATCTATATGTCTTCTTTAGAATAAAGTCTACTCAAGACCTTTGTCCATTTTAATTGATTGTGCTTTTTCTATTATGTTTTATGGGTTATTTATATATTTTGGTAATAATTCCATATCAGATAATCATTTACAATTATTTTATCCGATTCCATAGGTTGCCTTTTTGTTTTGTCAGTGGTTTCCTTCACCATGTGAAAGTTTTTAGTTTGATGGAGTCCTATTTGTTACCTGTTCTTTTGTTATCCTTGCCTAAGGATACATGTCCAAAACAAAAACAAAAGCAAAACAACAAATTAAGACCAATGTCAAAAAGATTACCCTATTTGTTTTTATTTTGGAAGAAAAGACAATCTTTTCTTCCAGAACTTTGATAGTTTCAGATCTTGTATTTAAGTCTTTAATCAATTTAGAGTTTATATTTTTATGTGGCATAAGTTCAGTTAAGTCGTTCAGTCATATCTGACTCTTTGCGAACCCATAGACTGCAGTACACCAAGCATCTCTGTCCATCACCAACTCTCCGAGTTTACTCAAACTCATGTCCATTGAGTTGGTGATGCCATTCAACCATCTCATCCTCTGTCATCTCCTTCTCCTCCCACCTTCGAATCATTCCCAGCATCAGGGTCTTTCCAAATGAGACAATTATTCACATCAGATGGCCAAAGCATTGGAGTTTCAGCTTCAGTATCAGTCCTTCTGATGAATATTCAGGACTGATTTCCTTTAGGATGAACTGGTTGGATCTCCTTGCTGTCCAAGGGACTCGCAAGAGTCTTCTCCAACATCACATTTCAAAAGCATCAATTCTTCAGTGCTCAGCTTTCTTTACGGTCCAGCTCTCACATACATACCTGACTACTGGAAAAACCATAGCTTTGACTAGACAGACCTTTGTTAGCAAAGTAATGTCTCTGCCTTTAATATGCTGTCTAAGTTGGTCATAACTTTTCTTCCAAGGAGTAAGCGTCTTTTAATTTCATGGCTGCAATCACTATCTGCAGTGATTTTGGAGCCCAAGAAATAAAGACTCTCACTGTATCCATTGTTTCCCCATCTATTTCCCATGAAGTGATGGGACCAGATGCCATGATTTTAGTTTTCTGAATGTTGAGTTTTAAGCCAACTTTTTCACTCTCTCTTTCACTTTCATCAAGAGGATCTTTAGTTCTATGCTTTCTGCCATAATGGTGGGGTCATCTGCCTATTGATATTTTTCCCGGCAATCTTGATTCCAGCTTGTGCTTCATCCAGCCCAGCATTTCTCATGATGTACTCTGCATATAGATTAAATAAGCAGGGTGACAATATACAGCCTTGATGTACTCCTTCCCCAATTTGAAACCAGTCTGTTGTTCCATGTCGAGTTCTAGCTGTTGCTTCCTGACCTGCATATAGATTTCTCAAGAGGCAGATTAGGTGGTCTGGTATTCCCATCTCTTTAAGAATTTTCCACAGTTTTTTGTGATCCACATAATCAAAGATTTTGGCATAGTCAATAAAGCAGAAGTAAGTGTTTTTCTGGAACTGTCTTGATTTTTCGATCATCCAACAGATGTTGACAATTTGATCTTGGTTCCTCTGCCTTTTCTAAAACAGGCTTGAACATCTGGAAGTTCACAGTTCACATACTGTTGAAGCCTGGCTTGGAGAATTTTGAGCATTATTGCTAGTGTGTGAGATGAGTTCACTTTTGCGGTAGTTTGAGCATTCTTTGGCATTGCCTTTTTGGGGGATTGAAATGAGAACTGGCCTTTTCCAGTCCTGTGGCCACAGGTGAGTTTTCCAAATTTCCTGGCACATTGATTGCATATGAGTGCATCAGTTTTACAGCATCATATTTTAGGATTTGAAATAGTTCAATGTGGTATAAGAAAGTGGTCCAATTTTGCATGTAGCTTTCCAGTTTTCCTTATTGATTTTCTGTCTTGATGATCCACCTATTGTTGTAAATGAGGCATTAAAGCTCCCTATCGTTATTGTATTGCCATCTATTTCTCTCTTTCTGTTAACATTCGCCTTTTGTTTAGTACCTATTTATGTAGGTTGGAGAAGGGAATGGCAACCCACTCCAGTATTCTTGCCTGGAAAATCCCAAAGACAGAGGAGCCTGGTAGGCTGCAGTCCATGGGTTGCAAAGACTCAGGCACGACTGAGTGATTTCAGTGTATTTTTCAGTTCACTTGAAACTTTGGCTTGGTGTTTTCTTTCTCTTTGTTGAAGTTCTCACTGTGTTCATTTCCTGTGATTGGTAAGCATTTTTATGACAATTTCTTTGAATTTTTATCAGGTAGATTGCTTATCTCCATTTCATTAAGGTAATTTTCAGAGGGTTTGACTTGTGCTTTGGTTTGGAACACATTCCTCTGTCTCCTCATTTTGCCTATCTCATGTGTTTATCTATATGTCTTAGGCAAAAAGGCTGCCTACCTTGGTCTTAAGTGATCTTCTATAGGAGCTCTTCTCTGTGGCCTAGAAACACTATCTCTTGTGGCCACAAGGTGAGGCACTTTATGGGTGTTGCTCATGTGAGCTGCATGCACCCACTAGCTGTGATACGGTTGTGACTGCTGCGTAGGAATAGTGAGATTCAGGGCGTTCATTTGGCTCAATTGTGGTTTAACCACTGTGTGGAGAGAGAGACAGGAAACTTGCTTGCCTGTTCCAGTTGTAGCTTAATCTCTGTATAGTTAGTCAGGGTTCCGAGCACTTGTCCAGCCTGGGTACAGCTCATCTCCTGTGCAAGAAGAGGCGCTAGAGGCTCTCAATAGGCCTTGTTGCAGCTGGGTCTCTGTGTGGGGTGACCAAGGCTCAGGCCACTCATCAAGTGGCAGCTCAGTGTTATGCAGAATGGATGGGATACTGGGTACTTGTTCAACCTTATTACAGTGTGGGGTGGGCAGAGCATGTCCTCCTCCAGTGCTGGTAGACTAGAGGGAGGGCACCACAAATCGTGCCCATCAGCTCTGTCACCATTAAGTTAGGATTAGGTTACAAAAATGGCATCTGTCAATGCCTTTATCCCTGGATAAAGTCCCCACAGGTTCCTGCCTCTCCAGAGGCTGTTTTAAAATTAGTAATTGGGTCTCTATTACTTATGGTCTAGGTGTTTTTCAATCTGTTCTTTTTTGTGCTGAATCTAAGGAAGATTGAATTTTCATATGAGCCCTTTTAGAGTGGGATCTCCATTACTTACAGTTCTATGATTCACTTAGTCTTAATCTCCACTGATTTTCAAATCAGGCTTTTTGGGAGCTTGTCTTCTTGGTGCCAGCTTCCAGGGTCAAGGTGCCCTATATGAGGAACAATCCCTCCCATCATTCCTCAAGGGAGAGTTCTGTATTTGGCGATTCCTCCTAATTGTGGAGTCATTGCACCTGGTGTGGTGTCCTGGATGAGGTCATGTCTCTGCCGCTCCTATTTTGCTATGGGAATGCTGCTCTCAGGTCCTTTTCAGAGAAAAACTATTTCATATATAGATGTAAATTTCTTGTGTCTGTGGGAGGAGATAAGTTCAGGATGTTCTCACACTACCATGTTGAACTCTTCCCTTCTCCAGTTCTTTACAAGTGCCATTCCGCATGCCCAGAAACTGTTCTTATTGTTAACTGATCCCTGAGATTTCAGTTAAATCGTCATACCAAACCAACACAATATTGTCAAGCAATTATCCTTCGATTAAAAATTAATAAAAGTCATACCCACCAATCCCTGACATTCAAGATTAGCTTAAACCTTCCTGCTTAATAGTCCCAAAAAGCTATACTTTCCCAATAACTGTTATTTAAAAGCATTGAATATGTGGCCACACACACAATGTGAATTATCTCATTTGATCACCAAAACCATAGTAGAGATATGAAAATGGAAGCTAAATGTTAATAAATTTCTCATGGTAATGGTTGATATGGAATGGATCAAGTATTTAAATCTAGACAATTGTTTAGATTAATATACCAGTTATAGTAAATTTCACACCTTAATTGACTATGTTCATTTAGAATAAAGAACAAAGCTGTGATGGCAAGAATCCGGTTTATCTTTCTCACCATTTAGCATCAGTGCCTAAACTTGTAAAAAAATGGTTATAAACTGAGCCTTGAAGGATTGGAAGGAATTTACTAGGATTTCAGATAGAAAGGGATTTTGGAATCAATATGGTAGACTGACTGGCCATTAGAGTGACTACCAGCAACAAAACCAATTGGAAAGCCGTACGTAATTACCCAGGTGAGAGATGATAGAACATGAACTAGAACAGAAATCAGCAAACATTTTCTGAAAAGGGCCGGATAGTAAATATATAGGTTTTGGAACTACTCAATTCTGCCACTGTAGCATCAAAGCAACTCCAGATAAATACATTAACAAATGAACATGACTATGTTCCAATAAAACTTAAATAAGCCAAAATAGTTGGCAGGCTGGATGCAGCCTGCAGGCAGCTGTTTGTTGACCCCTGAACTAGAATACGGGAAATGCACTCAGAAGAGTCTTTGTGTCTTGCAGTGGTAGTAGTGTGTGTGAACTAGAGAAACATTTCAAATGCAAAACTGACAGGATTTATTGACTGACTGACTATAGAGCTTGGGAAAAGAAAGAGTTGAAGAAAATCTTGATTTCCCTGCCACAGGAAATCAAGGATATCAAGGAAGATAAACTGGTATAAAGGTAAAAAGTGATAATAATAACAATTCAAGATCCAAATAAGAAGTTTCAGATGGAAAAGAACATCCAATAATAGCCAAAGTTCAGAATAAGAATGAAAAGACAAATAGACAGATGGGGAGTTCCTAGATATAGTCTTATAAATCCGTTTCAGGGTCACATTATTACAAATCCCTATCCTTATACTTGGCTACTTAGTTCTGTGGGCATTTTTTTTTTTTTTAAATGATGATGATTCAGAGTTTCTCTCTGTTCTTATCAAGAGGGACACAGGCTGAACTGTTTATGCAATGAGTCCCATAGCCCAGTGCATAGCTTAATTCACTATGAAAATTTTCAAGGAGGTATTTTGTAAGATCTTTTGGAAATTTNAGGGTCACATTATTACAAATCCCTATCCTTATACTTGGCTACTTAGTTCTGTGGGCATTTTTTTTTTTTTTAAATGATGATGATTCAGAGTTTCTCTCTGTTCTTATCAAGAGGGACACAGGCTGAACTGTTTATGCAATGAGTCCCATAGCCCAGTGCATAGCTTAATTCACTATGAAAATTTTCAAGGAGGTATTTTGTAAGATCTTTTGGAAATTTAGTGCTTAATGGAACATCTTTGAATCCTCAACTGACTTACGAATGAAGGAGGAAAGTAATTTCTACAGTTGAGATCTGGTTTCCCTGCCTTGAGGTTTGCTCCTTGTACAGTGGAAAAGTTATGCACTGAATTGTATGCCAAAAGATGGATTCCTCTGTTTCACTCGAAGAAAGTTTTAGAAAGAATGGGAAAGGTGAATACTGGGTGAATACTCACTGATTTTAATTTAAAGTTACACCCCTTTCCATTAAAGAAATATTCTTTTAGAAATTTTTCTATGCTACAAACCTCATTTAACACTAGGAATTTAGGTACTAGATGGACTTAAAGATATTATTAATGACTAACACTTGTTATGAGTTATATTCAAATTAATAGTCTATATCGATATATACATTTCCCTCTCTGAATTTTTTAAAAGGCATTTGAAGGAATCAAGCAATCTAAGGAGTTTGCACAAATGACTTCCCTTCTTGTAAGATGTAGCAAGATGTAGTGATTTCTCTGAGCACAGAAGAATTAAACTTATTAAAATGAAGGGGGAATCTTTGCCAAAAAATGCTTCACCAGGATTCATAAACTGGCTTGGGAAGGAAGGAATAGAACATCAGAATCTAGCTACGTGTCATTAGTCTTTCTGCCCTTGCAAAAACATGAGTCATACACTCACATAACTCATGTGAACTCTGAATTGCAACAAATTCTGAAATCTTGGAAATGTCAATAGGTGGGTAGTAAGAGAAAGCAAGGATTGAGGGACCAAAAGAGGGTGAAGGGCTATGTCCTCCCCATCCCCAGGCTGTAGTCTAGCTGATAGTATTTAAGGGACAGAAAAAACACAGGTTTGGGGTGAAGATCTTAACCAAGACCCACAATGTATCAGATCTGGCCCTCAGAGAAAAAAGTTGGCAATGTCTAGATCACATACCAAAATGTCAGGTGCAGGGAAGAACATATGCAGGATTGGTAACAGCCTGGAGACCCAACCAGCAGAAAGAATAAGCACCATCAAAAATATGAGCTGGCTAAGGCTAAACACTGATGAATTAATATGTACCAAATCCACTCTAAATATATCAGGACTCAGTTGTGTCCGACTCTTGTGCACCCCATGGGCTGCAGCACACCAGCTTCCCTGTGCATCACCAAATCCTGAAGCTTACTCAAACTCATGTCCATTGAGTCAGTGATGCCATTCAACCCTCTCATCCTCTGTCATCAACTTCTCCTCCTGCCTTTTATCTTTCCCAGCATCAGGGTCTTTTCAAATGAGTCGATTCTTCACATCAGGTGGGCAAAGTACTGCAGTTTCAGCTTCAGCATCTATCCTTCTAATGAATATTCAGGACTGATTTCCTTTAGGATTGACAGTTGGATCTCCTTGCAGTCCAAGGGACTCTCAAGAGCTTTCTCCAACACCACAGTTCAAAAGCATCAATTCTTCGACTCTCAGCTTACTTTATGGTCCAACTCTCACATCCATATGTGACTACTGGAAAAACCATAGCTTTGACTAGAAGGACAAAAATAATGTCCTTGGCAAAGTAATGTCTCTGTTTTTTAATATGCTGTCTAGGTTGGTCATAGCTTTTCTTCCAAGGAGCAAGTGTCTTTTAATTTCATAGCTGCAGTCACCATCTGCAGTGATTTTGGAGCCCCCAAAATTAAAGTCTGACACTGTTTCCACTGTTTCCCCATTTATTTGCTATGAAGTGATGGAACCAGATGCCATGATCTTAGTTTTCTGAATATTGAACTTTAAGCCAACTTTTTCACTCTCCTCTTTCACTTTCATCAAGAGGCTCTTTAGTTCTTCATCACTTTCTGCCATAAGGGTGGTGTCATCTGCATATCTGAGGTTATTGGTATTTCTCCTGGCAATCTTTATTCTAGCTTGTGCTTCATTCAGCCCAGCATTTCTCATGATGTACTCTATATATAAGTTAAATAAGCAGGGTGGCAATATACAGCCTTGACATACTCCTTTCCCAATTTGGAACCAGTCCATTGTTCCATGTCCATTTCTAACTATATACAGATGTCTCAGGTTGCAGATAAGGTGGTCTCCTATTTGCATCTCTTTAAGAATTGTTCACAGTTTGTTGTGATCCAAACAGTCAAAGGCTTTAGTATAGTCAGTGAAGCAGAAGTAGATGTTTTTTTCCATAATTCCCTTGCTTTTTCTATCATCCAGTGGATGTTGGCAATTTGATCTCTGGTTCCTCTGCCTTTTCTAAATTCAGCTTGATGATCTGGAAGTTCAAGGTTCATGTACTATTGAAGCCTGGCTTCTAGAATTTTTAGCATTCTTTGTAGAAATTTTAGCATTACTTTGCTAGCAGGTGAAAGTGAAAGTCACTCAGTCATGTCCAACTCTTTGGGATCCCATGGAATCCTCCAGGCCAGAATACTGGAGTGAGTAGCCTTTCCCTTTTCCAAAAGATCTTCCCTACCCAGGGATCGAACCCAAGTCTCCCACATTGCAGGCAAATTCTTCACCAACTGAGCCACAAGGGAAGTGTGTGAGATGAGTGCACTTTTGTGGTAGTTTGAGCATGCTTTGGCATTGCATTTCTTTGGGATTGGGATGAAAACTGACCTCTTTCAGCCCTCTGGCCACTGCTGAGTTTTCCAAAATTGCTGGCATATTGAGTGCAGCACTTTCACAGCATCATCTTTTAGGATTTGAAAAAGCTCGACTGGAATCCAATCACTTCCACTAGCTTTGTTCATAGTGATGCTTCCTAAGGCCCACTTGACTTCACATTCCAGGATTTCTGGTTCTAGATGAGTGATCATACCATCATGGTTATCTTTATGAAGATCTTTTTTGTGTAGTTCTTCTGTGTATTCTTGCTACCTCTTAATATCTTCTTCTTCTGTTAGGTCCATACCATTTCTTTCCTTTACTGTGTCCATCTTTGCATGACATGTTCCCTTGCTATCTCTAATTTTCCTGAAGAGATCTCAAGAAAAAGGAGATCTGACATATCAAGAAAGGGGAGGTGCTAAGGCCAGGGAGAGGGATTACAGGATGGTTGTTGATGAATAAGGGGAACAATGATGGAGTTGTGAAGGAAGCTGAATCCTGGAGTCAGGAGATCCTGTACCAAGTAGAAGAATAAAGATGATATTGGAAAACTCAGTGGGACAGAACCTGCCTGCAATGCAGGAGACCCAATTCAATTCCTGGATTGAGAAGATACGCTGGAGAAGGGAAAGCCTACCCACTCCAGTATTCTTGGGCTTCCCTTTTGGCTCAGCTGGTAAAGAATCCACCTGCAATCTTGGAGACCTGAGTTTGATCTCTGGGTTGGGAAGATCCCCTGGAGAAAGGAAAAGTTACCCACTCCAGAGTTTTGGCCTGGAGAATTATAGTGCACAAGGTCACAAAGAGTCAGGCATGACTGAGCGACTTTCACTTCACTTCAGGAAATGGCTAAGGGGGTTTGCATGAATAAAGTAAGAGACAAGTGGTGGAGTGAGGATATTTGGATCATCTTGGAAATGAAATAAGAACATTGAACAAAAGTTGAGCTGTTTCCTTTTAGCAAAGGTTTACTTACCGACCAGGCACTTTACTCCATATATATAATGCTCATTAAAAATGTTACATCAGGGATTTCCTTGATGGTCCAGTGGTTAAGACTCTGCACTTCCAAGGCAGGGGTCATGGGTTCAATCCCTGGTCAGGGAACTAATATCCCACATGCCACATGGAATAGCCACAAAAAGAAAAAGATGTTGCATTAGTCCAGACACTAAGCTTGGAAGGTGTGTGTCAGTTCATCTGCAGGAAAAGGAAGTCATGGCAGCCTGAATATCACATGTACTATATGTGTCCCCAGCTAAAGATGAATGTGTCATAACTAGAAAACAGCAAGTATTCTGACAGAGCCTTGATTCGTGGATATGGGGCTCCAGACAGGCTGGAAAGATAAGCATTAACCACGTTATGCTAAAAGACTTGTGTAATATATTACATAGGGTTCTACTGTATTGCGTGTTTGCTCCCAGTCAGGAAATGTCATCCTCCAGCATTTTGAGGTCAGGGAACATTCTGGAAGAATAATTAGGAGGCTGTCACAAAACCCCATTGAGCTAGGAGTATATGAAAGAGGTAGAAACAAGAGCATTTCAATTATAGAACCTATCAAAATGCTTTTAAAAAAAAATTTAAAGACTTCCTATTTAATCCTGACAACAACATAGAACAATAGATACACAATTGGATTTTGAACAACTCGGGGCTAAGGACATCAACCCTCAGTGCTAGGAAATCCCTGCTATAACTTATGGTCAGCCCTCTGTATACATGGTTCCTCCACATCTGTAGTTCCCATCTACAGATTTAACCAATCTCAGGTTGTGTAGGACTCCAGTATTTACTATTGAAAAAATTCCACAGATAAGTGGACCCATGTAGTTCAAACCCAAGTTGTTCAAAGATCAACTGTATATTAACAACAGCTCATATTTATTGAGCCACTATGATGCCAGGCACCAAATCTTAGGGATATATTTGAACACATTGATAAGAGCTTTTACTGTTTACTAGCTATGTGACTTTGGGAAATGAATCTGCCTAGGCCTCAGTTTTCTCATCTGTAAAAACAGGGAGTTTTGCAGTGTTTCTGTGAAGACTAGTGAAATATAATGTACTTAGAATTATTCCTTGCAGGGCTTCCCAGGTGGTATAGAATCCACCTGCTAATCCAGGAGACCCAAGAGACACAGATTGATCCCTAGGTCAGGAAGATACCCTGGAGTAGGAAATGGCAACCCACTCAAGTATTCTTGTCTGGAAAATTCCATGGACACAGGAGCCCAGTGGGCTACAGTCCAGGGGGTCACAAAGAGTCAGGCATGACTGGGTATAACATCTATGAGAAAATAGTAAGTAACCAAAAAATATTAGCTATCATTATATTTAAATTTCACAGTGCTTTTATTACTCTGTGTGTTCCGTGGCACTGAGGAGGAAACAGAATCTCAGTGAGAAATTTAGTAACTTGTCTATCAGAATTAGGCTCTTTTGATTCCTAATCTTACACAGGAGAGAAGAACCACATGGCTTCCAGTCCTCACAACTACCAGTTTCATCACGATACACAAGAAACTGTGATTGAGGTAGATGTCATCATCCAAGGCTTATCCATTAGTGGCTTCTATGAAAGGTCTTTCTGAGCCAAATAAGGATCTCTTTTCTTATCTAATTTATTGTGCTGCTTCTCGGAATCCTTTTACAGCATTTTTATCTTCCCTGACATTTAATTTGCAATCCCAGGAAACCAGAAACTTTCACATATGCAGTTGCCTAGGCTTCCAAAGCAGGGGGATACTCCCTTAACTAGGCAACAGATATTTGCAGCAGAAATCTCAAGTCAGTTAACGTGGTAACGCACAATGGATGTTCAGTTATGTT
Organism: Neotragus pygmaeus; assembly: GCA_006410875.1. Classification (NCBI taxonomy): domain Eukaryota; kingdom Metazoa; phylum Chordata; class Mammalia; order Artiodactyla; family Bovidae; genus Neotragus; species Neotragus pygmaeus. Next base: position 271,555 of record SJYV01031116.1, on the reverse strand, counting down.
TGCAATGAGTCAGCCACATTTCTCTGCCCAGAGCTTCTCAGGGTTGATAGTGCCATGTAAACAGAAAAATCTAGGTTGACCCTAATTATGATAAAGACACGGTCCAACATCCCTTTAAAACTATTGTTAGTCTAATGGTATTGTCCATATGATTTTAATCGTACTAGTAAAGCTACCTTTACTGGTTGGTTACTTACCATGTCTTACAGGTAAGGCTTAAAGAGCTCTGTTAATTTGTCCAAGGTCACACAGCTAGTATATATTTTTTTATGGCTGCTATCACAAAGGACCATGAATTTAGTAGCTTAAAACAACATTAATTTATTTTCTTACAGTTCTGGGGATGATAAATCCAAGTCTCACAGGGCTAAAATGAAGGACTCAACAAAATTGCTGCATTTCTTTCTGGAAACTCTAGGAACCCATTTCTTTGCCTTTTCTACCTTTTTGATACTGCCTACATATCCAGGTTCATGGCCCTATTCCTTATCCTTCAAAACCAACAATGTTGTCATTCCGACCTCTGCTTTCATGGTCACATCAATGTCTCTGCTTTCTAGTTACATCTAATAATTGGAAGGACCCTTATGATTACATTGGTCTGGCTTGGCTAATCTGGGATAACGTCATTTTTTTAAGATCAGCCAGTTAGCAACCATAAGCCTACCTGCAACTTAAATCTCTTTTGCCATGTAACCTAACACAGTCCAGGTTCTGGGCATTAGCATATGCATATCTTTGAAGAGTCATTATTCTGCCAATCACAGCTAATACAACTGGGAAAGCCAGGATTGGAATCTAAATATATCTGATTCTGAAGGCTATGTTCTTAACCATCATACTGTATCAAACTACTGCAAAAACATCAAGTCCTCATCTTCAAAAGTAAATAACTGAGAATGGGTCTCATGGTTCTCAGAGATTTGTTCCCTCAAGCAACTTAATGATTAATATTTATGTTGTTAATCTGAAACTCTGTGATCTTATTTGTGCACAACAAAGGGCAGAATAAAGTGGGCAGCAAAAGGGTTATTGTTAGCCCCACTTCAGGTAGTAGGACCAGAGAAAATAAGTGTAATGAGCAGAGTTTCACTTTAAATAAATGACAGAGCCATCTCAAACTCTGAAGTTTTGATCTGGACTCTTTAAATACTTCCTCCTAATTAGGTGATATCAAAAGAACTCCAGTTTTAAAAAGTCATTTACAGCTGGACTCAATTTGAACTCCTCCACATTCTGGCTGCATGGCACTTAGGTCCCTCAACCCCTTTGAGTCTTTGTTTCTTCATCTGTAAATGGAAAATAAGAACACCTGTTCTGAAAGCTTGTTAGGTAAAAAGGGTGATAATGATAGAAGTAGCCTAGCACACAATGGGTGTATAATAGAATTATCCATTTATTACTGCATGAAAAACCAGTTGACTTCACAATTACTCTACGGTATTATATCATACTGTTCAGAGAGTTTTCGGTAAATATGCAACTAGAGCCAGCTTCCTCAGAATAAATAGGCAAAATTCCCTATTCCATGACAAGAATTTATTCCTCCAGATAGGAGCATCCTCATTTTATGGCTTTCTAGGATTCACCTAGATGAAGGTGGAATTTGACCGGGCTGCAGGTAATCAACAAGATACTTCAAAACTCTATTGGAATCTCTAGGACTTTCATTTTGTTGGTAGTGTTTTATTCATTTTTTATTAGTATTCTAATAAAGAATTCTCCATGGTCTCTGTATTCTCCATGGTCCAGAAACACAGATTGGAAATGGCTCTATCTGGAGGGTGCTTTCCTTGAGTGTCTTGCTCTAAACTCTAAACAGGGAATTTTCATCAAAGCTAACCAGTACAGAGATGTTCATGGAGGAAAAAATGAAAGCAGCAAGACATTCTAAGTGCATGAGACTCATTGGAAACTGGACATCAACTCCCCAGGCCAACAGCCAATTCTTTACCTATCAAAATCCTACGTGTCCTTGGTCACTCAGTTTAGGAATTGCTCCACGTTTGCCTGCATAACTAATGCTCCTTCCTCTTTACTTGCAACACATTGTTCAGCCATTTGATTTCTATGTCTTGTAGTAGGAATTATAATCTATGTAACTCTCCCAGTATTTTAGTGACTGCTATCTATCCAACTCCCCATTTCCAAGGTCTGAGTACAGAAAGCTTTACTAAGTGTCCCATGAGGTAAATCTACATATCTGGGCATGTTAAAGGTGCTGGTAGTATCAAAGAGTCAAAGGTTATCTGCAAGCTGCATGATTTCCAGTCAATGCTCATTCAAGGAGTATCTACTGAGCACTTATTCAGCACCTGGTCTCATGAGGAATGAAAGACGAGTGTATGCTCTGTGTTCAGAGAACTTGCACTGTGATTGAAGAGGGAGATAAAAAGACTGCTTTAAGTCACTGAGTAAGGTCACAGGGTGGCATGAAAATACGTAGAAGATGTACCCTGGACTAAGCGATCTCTTACAGAAAATTGGTTTGGTCCTGGTTTTAGTTTCTCACCTAAAAGAAGGGAGTTGGAATAAGCCTGAGGCTGACTCTCAGGCCACGGGTATGTCTAGCCCACATACGTGAGATCCACCTACTGCATTGGCCTGCATAGAGGTTTCTTTCTTTTTCCTAAACAAATATCAGAAGTGTAAGAAACATGGGCCCCATTTTTCCACTGACAATGCTCTGCTGAACTGAGATGTAGATGTCATCTGCATCTGCATGCTCTTCAGTCCCTCTAGGCCCTGCCACCTGCTATGAACTCTCTTGCATGGGTACCAAGTATCTTTTGCCAATTTTCACCAGGTAATAGGTCACCCCCCTCACAAACTGTAGGATTAGCTGGTATATAATGTACTTTCCAATTTGAATAATCTGGCTTTCTGTTTACTTAAACCTCTGAATAAATTATTAACCCAACCTTATAACTTGAATCAGGAATATAGAGATTAATTAAGATATAGCTCTTGCCTTCACCAGAGGAATTAAGGAGAAACCAACTGTAGCAAACGATTGAAACAGAGTGTGACATGTGCCAGTAGGAAGGGAGGCATGAAACAAGAGAAAGCATAAATTCTTCTGAGAGACAGACAAGTTTTACAGCAGAACCTCATCAGGAAAAGAGCAAGGGGAAGAGATTTATCAGTGGACTGCATGTATTCAAGCATACTGTAGGTTTAAAGTAGCTGGTTACAGAACAGATTAGAATTAGCCAAATTCTGAGATGAGTATGTACAAAGACAAAGAGGTGAGTGATAAAGACTTTCTATTCTAGGAGCCAAAATTACTTAAGCAGAGTTGTGTATAGAATTCACACTGTGAAGAAATGAGATATGAGACTGAGAAAGCAGAAAACAATCCAGTAATGTGGGATCTTGTGTGTCATGCTGATGAGTTTTAATTTATTCTGAAGATAATAAGTTACCACAGTAAGGGATTAAGTAGAGAGCCCTTGAATAGATCTGTGGGGTTTGGTGAAAGATTACCCTGTCAAGAGAGTGGGTGGTCAACTGGAGGGGAACATGCTATTAATACAGAAATGAGTTATCAGGCCATTGTGATAGGATCTCTATGTTTCAAATCAGAGAAATCCTTAGTCAAATTTAGCTAATCAACATGTAAACTTATTGGCTCATGTAATGAAAATAGTAGCATGGGCTTCAAGTATGGCTTAATGCAGGGTCCCCAGATCCATTTTTCTGCTCTTCCCTTGGCTATGCTTCATTCTCTGGCTGGTTTCCCTCACAGTGGTAAATTAATCCAGGGTTAATATCATCAGTACTATATCCCAGAAATAATCTGCTTGCATCTCTTTGGCAAAATGAATCACATGCTCTTGATTCAGTCTTTTGTCTCAGAATCTCAGAATGTGAAAAGCTAGGTTCCTGATCCAATTACTGCTGCTGCTAAGTCACTTCAGTCGTGTCCGACTCTGTGTGACCCCACAGACAGCAGCCCACTAGGCTCCCCCATCCCTGGGATTCTCCAGGTAAGAACATTGCCATTTCCTTCTCCAACGCATGAAAGTGAAGTCACTCAGTCGTGTCCGACTCTTAGTGATCCCATGGACTGAAGCCCACCAGGCTCCTCCAGCCATAGGATTTTCTAGGCAAGAGTACTGGAGTGGGGTGCCATTGCCTTGGGTAAGATATATATAATTACCACTGGATCAACCAAACATACCCCTGAATCTGGGGATTGGAATAGCTTCCCCTGAATTTCCAATATAGAGGTGAACTGTACATAAATGCACAAGATTTAGATCACTACTAGAAAGAGAAAAATAGTGCTTAGGATGTAGTCATCAAATCCTAGGAAGTTGATGACCTAAGTGTCAGAGTGAAGTAAAGGAGAGGATAGAGAAATGTTAAAGAGACAGAAGGATCAAGATTCAGCCATTTATTGAATGTGGGAACTGAGAAAGAATGTTCACCTTTCAGACACAGATAACTAGAGTACCTGGAGGATAAGCATATTTTGAAGTAAAGATAATGAGTTGACTTTTGATCATGTTAGTTGGCCCTGACTCAACTATTCAAGTGATGTCTACAGATTAGTTGGATGGTTAAGACTGACTCACAGGGAATGGGACAAGAAATAAAGATTAAGAGCATGACAGGATCATAGACGGAATCCACCAGTGACAGGGTTATGTGAGAAAAGCAACTTCTGGACAGGTTATGATAAAATTGTTTTTAAGAGACATGATGCATACAAGAGGGCAAATCTCACCTCAGAGATAATAGAGATCCTAGTAACCTCTGAGAATAATCTCTCCATCTTCAGACCAAGGAGTTCCAGCTGAGTGACTGAAGGAGTTGATAAGCAGCTTTGTCATCTCCTTTTAGTATTTCTTCAAATGAACTAAAATGTACTGAAGCTGCCATTGGTGTCTGCCCTCTGGGAGTTTACAATGTTAGACAAGTGTTCAGTGTACTTAGGATATGAACTGTGTCTGAAAATACGCCCTCATCATAAAAGAGAAGCAAAGGATTTCTAGTGTCCAGAAATATTATAGGGCTGACTGGAATTTGACTCATATTTGATCATATGTAGCTTGTCAGGATATTAAATATTAAAGAGGTAGCTCATCACTGCAGATTAATGAAGTCACCAGAATCATTTAGAAAGCAATTGAGTGACTAATTTTAATTAGAAATTTGATTGCTACTATTGAAATGAAACAAGAGGAACTTATACCCCTCACCCATAAATGTTTTTCCCATTGGAACAACAATTACTATGTCAATCTTTAGTTCATTAGTGGGTCTTTGCTAAGATTAGATGATTTCCAAAGAATAGATTATTATTTTAAACAGAGAATACAAGGTAGCAGGACTTCAATTAGGAAAATTCCTGGAGTCAGAAAGACAGGATTGAAAAAATGACATTTTCTGAACCTGAGGTAATCTAGTGAAAGAAGGAGTATAGAGAGAGAAAGCATTAACTGTCCTCCTAGGAAATAAGATTTTTCCAATAAATATAATTACAGGTATTATACTAACAAGTTGGGATGTTTCCCTCAGGTTGGCAAGGAGTCAAGGAAGAAATCCATTTAAAAACAAAGATGTATGAAAACCTGAAAATGTTTACCATGAAGTTTTCTAATTAGATAAGATGTTGATTAGCATCTGCTTTTAGAAAGGAGAGACCAGAGAATAGAAAATGTCATTTGTCAGATCTTATTCTCACATGGAGAGGGAGAGACAGAAAGGGAGAGTAAGAGGGAAGAGGAGATAGAGACACACACATACATATGGAAAATAGGCATTTTCCTTATCAAACTGTCAAACGCTAGAATAATAACCATTCTATGGTCTCTCCCATAGATTGTAACGTTTATGTCCAACTATAATCTGTTTATCTCTAACTTGGCTTCCCATGCATCCCAGGACTTGATGAGGGTACAAAAGGAAAGAGTCATGATTGAAAGCTTAACAAAATTAAAATACAATTTTATATATTAACTCTTTGCACATAATTCATACAACACTTTGCACAATACCTGCCTCCCAAGAAACCTGTGTGCAAGTCAAGAAACAACAGCTAGAACCCCACATGGAGCAATGGACTGTTTCAAAATTGGGAAAGGAGTACGTTAAGACTGCATATTGTGCCCCTGCTTATTTAATTTCTATGCAGAGTACATCATGCACAATGCTGGGCTGCAAGAATCACAAGCTAAAATCAAGAGAAATATCAATAACCTCAGATATGCAGATGACACCATCATAATGACAGAAAACTAAGAGGAACTAAAGAGACTTGCTCCTTGGAAGAAAAGCTATGACAAAACTAGACAGGGTAGGGACACGTACACCCATGGCTGATTCAAGTCAGTTCAGTTCAGTAGCTCAGTCGTGTCCAACTCTTTGCAACCCCATGAATCACAGCACACCAAGCCTCTCTGTTCGTCACCAATTCCTGGAGTTCACTCAAACTCACGTCCATTGAGTCGGTGATGCCATCCAGCCATCTCATCCTCTGTCATCTCCTTCTCTTCCTGTCCTCAATTGCTCCCAGCATCAGGGTCTTTTCCAATGAGTCAACTCTTTGCGTGAGGTGGCCAAAGTATTGGAGTTTCAGCTTTAGCATCAGTCCTTCCAACAAACAACTAGGACTGATCTCCTTTAGAATGGACTGGTTGGATTTCCTTGAAGTCCAAGGGACTCTCAAGAGTCTTCTCCAACACCATAGTTCAAAAGCATCAATTCTTTGGCACTCAGCTTTCTTCACAGTCCAACTCTCACATCCATACATGATCACTGGAAAAACCATAGCCTTGACTAGATGGACCTTTGTTGGCAAAGGAATGTCTCTGCTTTTGAATATGCTATCTAGATTGGCCATAACGTTCCTTACAAGGACTAAGCATCTTTTAATTTCATGGCTGCAGTCACCATCTGCAGTGATTTTGGAGCCCCCCAAAATTCAGAATTAAATTGAAGAAGGTAGGGAAAACCACAAGACCATTNAGAGATATAACTTTGCCAACAAAGGTCCATCTAGTCAAGGCTATTGTTTTTCCAGTAGTCATATATGGATGTGAGAGTTGGACTGTGAAGAAAGCTGAGTGCTAAAGAATTGATGCTTTTGAACTGTGGTGTTGGAGAAGACTCTTGAGAGTCCCTTGGACTGCAAGGAGATCCAACCAGTCCATCCTAAAGGAGATTAGTCCTGGGTGTCCATTGGAGGGATTGATGTTGAAGCTGAAACTCCAATACTTTGACCACCTGATGTGAACAGCTGACTCATTTGAAAAGACCCTGATCCTGGGAAAGGTTGAGGGCAGGAAGAGAAGAGGATGACAGAGGATGAGATGGTTGGATGGCATCACCAACACAATGGACATGGGTTTGGGTGGACTTCTGGAGTTGGTGATAGACAGAGAGGTCTGGCGTGCTGCGGTTCATGGGGTGGCAGAGTCAGACACAAATGAGTGACTGAATTGAATTGAACCAGAGCTAGGAGGCAACTCATATATAAGACGTTCTTAAGATTGAGTCTATTTCCATTAACTGTATGAGGATGAGACAGAGAGGAATGAAAGAAAGGGAGGAGGGGAAGCCAGACAATTGCTGTCAGGGTCCAAAATGTTCAACTTCTTTGCTTAGCACAATGAAAAAACCAACTCTTAGGATTCGATAAAATATCCTTTACCTTAAAATTGACTTCTCCTTTGGAAAGAAGAGGGAAAAGGTATAAGGTCCTCAAAAGGGCACAGCTGAACTGTAAAAGGCAGACAATAAACAAATGATCAATATCAGTGAATTTGCCTACCACTGTCTTCTCTTAGGTAAAAAAGCCAGAAACATAATCATTATTCTCTAGCATTTGTGTGGTCTGTAAAAAATAAAATTTGTTTTTATGATTATCTGAAAATTCATTGCTTGCAATATAAGCTCTTGTTAATGGTTTATCAAATATGTTCTCAAAGAAGAAAACTTCAACAGTGAAAAGTTAACTGATTAAAAATATTTAAAATTTTTAAATGTGCTCTTGCTAGAAATCAGTTTGTCAATGGTGATAAGAATATGGTGAAAATGGCATGGTTATGTTAATGCCCATGAGGATGTTATGACACAGGGCAATTTGCAAGCTCTATCAAGAGTTTCAAAGTTATTCACATCCTTTGAACTGACCTTCCCACTTCTAGGTCATTCATCTTAAAAGAAAAAATAATAAATATACTTAAGGACATATAGATTTAAGTATATGTCAAAACCTCATTTATACATTTTTATTATTCAAAAAAGTACATTCTAATGGAACAAAAGTAGGAAATATTGATTGTGAGAAGTACATAAATTTACACCAGCTAAAATCTCACTCAGCAGAAGTAACCACATTTTCTTGACTATACTTCCAAAAGATTATTCTAGGCAAAATATAGCATACTACACATTTTCTTCAATAATGCTTTTTGCACTTAACAGATACCAATTTTCCTCAACTTCTTAACACTTTACATAAATTTACATTATTTTATTTAGGAACCACACTGCTTTCTCCTGTATGGTCACAACAAAATATTTTTACAACCCAGTGTTGTTGGACATTTAGGTTGCTTTTGATTGTTTATGAAAATATAGAAAATAGTTCTTCAGATGAATTCCAAGAATTAAAAGTACTCAATATTCAAGGTCTTTGATATATATTGGCAAAATACCTAGGGAAGTTGTAACAACTTACAATTCCACTCTGTGTTTAGAAGTACCTATTTTCTCACTGTCACAATAACACAAGGTGTTCTAACTATTTTAAACTTTGTAAGTATCACAGGGGAAATTATCTGTTGCTGTTTTAAATTATATATTGTTTATTACTACCAAATGTGAATACTTTAAGTGATGGTCATCTTTTCTATAGCAAATGATCTATACCTAAAATTTAAATCATCTTTATAACTTTGTTTTTTTATTGATTTCTAAAATATTTTAGGTAACTTCGTGTGCTATTTCTCCATAAAATTTGCCAATTATTTCCCTTCTGGTTTCTGCTGTTTTCTTGTTAACATGAAGATTATATAAATATTTACCCATATACATTTCTTGCATTTCGTGATACCATTTTAAATATTAAATCATTAATCCATCAGGACTTTATTTAGAATTAAGGTGGCTCAGAGGGTAAAGTGTCTGCCTACAATGCGGGACACCAGGGTTCGATCCCTGGGTTGGGAAGATCTCTTGGAGAAGGAAATGGCAACCCACTCCAGTACTCTTGCCTGGAAAATTCCATGGATGGAGGAGCCTGGTAGGCTATAGTCCATGGGGTCTCAAAGAGTCAGACACGACTGAGCAACTTCAATGTCAATGTCAAGGTAAGAAGTGGGCTTTAACTTATGGTTGTCCATTTTGAGGGGATGGTTTTGAGAAGTCTTTTTATTCCCCATTAGTGAAACTCCAATACTTTGGCCACCTCATGTGAAGAGTTGACTCATCGGAAAAGACGATAATGCTGGGAGGGATTGGGGGCAGGAGGAGAAGGGAATGACAGAGGATGAGATGGCTGGATGGAATCACCGACTCAATCGACATGAATTTGGGTAAACTCTGGGAGTTGGTGATGGACAGGGAGGCCTAGCGTGCTGATTCATGGGGTCGCAAAGTCGGACACAACTGAGAGACTGAGCTGAAGTGAACTGAAATGTGAAATGATATCATTATTTTAGTCNTCAATCGACATGAATTTGGGTAAACTCTGGGAGTTGGTGATGGACAGGGAGGCCTAGCGTGCTGATTCATGGGGTCGCAAAGTCGGACACAACTGAGAGACTGAGCTGAAGTGAACTGAAATGTGAAATGATATCATTATTTTAGTCTTAATTGGAAATAACTTAAATGCCCCAAAATAAAAGATAATTAAATCATATACCCAATAGCATATTGAGATATAATTAAATATTAAATTTATAATTTATTTACAATATCATTAAAAATGCTTTTATCTTATAATAGGTGTACAGGAGCAGGAGAAGCAAGAAACTGAATTCTACAGTTGGAAGATAACAACTGTATTTTTTCAAATATTCAAAATTTTATATTTGGGAAAAAATTAAAAATACACACCCATTAAAAAGTGATTATTTTCATGGATTAAAAATGTGGCAGATGGTAATTTCCCTGCTTTGGGGCTTTAAGAGTATGCACAGGTGGTACCACTGATAAAGAACCTACCTGCTAATGCAGGAGATTCAGGAGATGACAGGTTCAATCCCTGAGTTGGGAAGATATTCTGGAGGAGGACATGGCAACCCATTTCAATATTCCTGCTTGGTGAATCCGATGGACAGAAGAGTCTGGTGGGGTATGGTCCATAGTGTCACAAATAGTTGGACACGACTGAAGCGACTTAGCACACACTCTTCTTGTAATGAAAAAAATGCTTACATTTTCTTTACAAATATAATCAAAATACATCCTCTATGTTTAGAGGAAAATATCACAAAAATATGAATTCAAGGATCTGGAATTTTCACCAAAGGATGGAATTCAGACATTTTGGTATCTCTTTCACCACTATGAGTTTCCATGCTAACATACTATTGGAAAGGATAAATTAGTCAGAATTTTCCAATTCATGTCAGCACCTCTGAACCTTTTCCCCCAAACACAACCATTTATTCTAAGAGGCTCCCATTTCACTGTATTATGGGAAGCTAGGATGCCTGCTCAATGTCCAAGGGGGTCAATTTGCTGTAGAAAATTGATTAGATACCATCCCTACAGAGTACTTAAGTTCTGAAGGAGATTTAAATGAGCTTGTATGGAATCGTTCACAAGGTGGCTTTAAAGGAGTACACGCTTTGAGAAATCGTCAGTACTGGAAATGGTATTGATCTATGTTGAGCAACAATTCACTAAAATTGCATAAGATACTTGTACAACTGCGAGTGTGGTGAAGAAAAAGAGAAACAACAAAACCAGAAAGTACCTCTTAAACCAGATATAATGTTCTTCTGTACCCAGAAAAAGATTGTGAGGAAAAACACAAATCTGTAATGCAGAAGTCTGCATTGACTGAGATGTTTTTTCTTCTTTCCCATTAACACATTTTCAATGCTTGCCACTATTTATGGAAGGACAATGAAATGGCCACATTACCTCATGGTCAAATTCACCCGCTTCTTCACTCCATCTGGAGGGAAAGTGATCTCTATCTGCCCCCGATGAACAAAGATTCTCACTCTCAAGTCTCAGATTGTAGAAGAAATGTTTCCTTTACTTTCTACCTGAGTCATTCCACTCTAATAAAGTAGCAGGGTAGGAATCTGGCATTTAAAAAAATACAGCAGACAAAAAACCGATACCCATGGCATGATGTATGACACTGAAAAGAGGAAATAAACATGTATTTGGATGCTGAGACTCAAGCACTTTTCCCTGACAGGATTCCAGGGCTGACAGACATGCCTGTGCCTTTACCCTGCTGATAGGAAATAGCACCCTCCTAGGAATATGCCCTTGTGATTATACAGTGGAAGTGAGAAATAGATTTAAGGGCCTAGATCGAATAGATAGAGTGCCTGATGAACTACAGACAGAGGTTCGTGAGATTGTACAGGAGACAGGGATCAAGATCATCCCCATGGAAAAGAAATGAAAAAAAGAAAAATGGCTGTCTGGGGAGGTCTTACAAATAGCTGTGAAAAGAAGAGAAGCAAAAAGTGAAGGAGAAGACAAAATATAAAAGCATCTGAATGCAGAGTTCCAAAGAATAGCAAGGAGAGATAAGAAAGCCTTCCTCAGCAATCAATGCAAAGAAATAGAGAAAAAGAAAAGAATGGGAAAGACTAGAGATCTCTTCCAGAAAATTGGAGATACCAAGGGAACATTTCATGCAAAGATGGGCTCGATAAAGGACAGAAATAGTATGGACCTAACAGAAGCAGAAAATATTAATTAAGAAGAGGTGGCAAGAATACACAGAATAACTGTACAAAGATCTTCATGACCCAGATAATCACAATGGTGTAATAACTCACCTAGAGCCAGACATCCTGGAATGTGAAGTCAAGTGGGCCTTAGAAAGCATCACTACAAACAAAGCTGGGGGAGGTGATGGAATTCCAGTTGAGCTGTTTCAAATCCTGAAAGATGATGCTGTGAAAGTGCTGCACTCAATATGCCAGCAAATTTGGAAA
>SJYV01031116.1:211937-259070 GCA_006410875.1 Neotragus pygmaeus | reverse complement strand
ATCCAACCAGTCCATTCTGAAGGAGATCAACCCTGGGATTTCTTTGGAAGGAATGATGCTAAAGCTGAAACTCCAGTACTTTGGCCACCTCATGCAAAGAGTTGCCTCACTGGAAAAGACTCTGAAGCTGGGGGGGATTGGGGGCAGGAGGAGAAGGGGACGACTGAGGATGAGAAGGCTGGATGGCATCACGGACTCGATGGACATGAGTCTGAGTGAACTACGAGAGATGGTGATCAACAGGGAGGCCTGGCGTGCTGCAATTCATGGGGTCGCAAAGAGTTGGACACGACTGAGCGACTGAACTGAACTGAACTGAATTATCTCAAATCTCTTTAAAATGCAAGTAGACTACCAATACCTTTAGTGAATAAATATACACTAAATGAAGCATCTTACTCTCCTATAAAGACAAGATGCATAAGCTATATTTCAGTTAAATTATTTACATGTCTGTTTCTCTCACTATATTTAATTCTATTATTGAGGTATAGTTGACATATAACATTATGTAAGTTTAGGTATACAATGTGATGATTTGATACATGTAAAATATTCACCAAAGTAACATTAATTTAATATATGTTTCATCTCACATAGTTATCATTTTGTTGTTATTGTTATGGTGAGAATATAAACAAAATGGTGTTGTTATCTGTAGTCATCACACTATAGCTTAGACCATCAGAACTTATCCTCCTTATAATTGATACTGTGTACCCTTTGACCCACATCTTCCTATTTTCCTTACCTCTCAGTTCCTGGAAGCCACCATTCTATTCTCTGTTTTTATGACTTCAGTGTTTTTAGAGTCCTTATATATAAGGGAGAGCATAGAGTATTTGTCTTTCTCCGTCTAACTTACCACACAGCATAATGCCTCAAAGCTCATCCATGTTGTCACAAATGGCAAGATTTCCTTCATTTTTATGGATGAAGAATATTCCTGTGTGTGTGTTTGTCAGTGTGTCTATGTAAATATAAATAGCTTTCTTTATCCATTAATTTGTTGATGGCCACAAGACATGTTTCCACATATTGGCTTCTGTGAATAATGCTGCAATCAACTTGAGAGGGCAGATATCTCTTCAACAGAATGATTTTACTTCCTTTGCAAAGGTAATTCCTGAGGGAAGTAATGTATTTTGATCACCCAAAGTTTACCACACAAATATTTGGACACAGTAAGGGCTCAGAAAATGTTCATGAAAATAATTCTAAGTCAGTTGAATATTCCACTGGGGTAAAGTTAAAACTGAGTTAAAATGTAAGAGACCATTGATTTCATTTTCCTCTTCTTAAAACTAGCACACATCCTCCCCAATCCTCCCTAATTGTTTTTGACGTCTCCTGGCCATGACAGAGCTCAACCTTCTCTGTTTTCCTATCCTATACATCCTTACATGATCTTCAGAAAGCACTGCAATGGCCTTTTCATCTGATCACCAGAGATGAATGTGTGTGTGTTATGTCCTGGCTCTCAGACATGAATTTTAGCCCCAGTGGAACTTTGTGCTGAATCTCCACAAGGGAGATTTCTGTTTCTTGGTGCCCTCAAAGAATCCACTCTGGCCAACTACCACTCCTATTTAATCAAATTTGACAGGTGATTCATCAGTCTCCCAAATGAAAAGCTTTGTATATTTTCTCATGAGACAGTCAGCCTCCTGGGACTTTGCTTGGAGATGAAAGGGTTGGAGTAACATTCCAAACTTTATTTTGATGAAACACTGTATGTAAAAACAAAGTGGGAAGATGGAGATTTGCTTAAAATGCAGGCTTTACAATGCCCCTCTCACAAAAACCTTGGAGGAGAAATCAAGAAAACAGTTCCACTCTACATTGGGACCTACAGGAAGCTACTTACCCTCATCATGTGACTTCGTCTTCCCTTCAATAAATGAGGCAATTGGACTAGAGCTATGATTAAAAACTGTCTTCTACAGAGCCTTAGAGTTTCATAGTGGCACCTCAGGGAGCAACTGAAGTATGGGGCTAGGACAGATTGAGAAAGCAGAGCTCAGGGTCTTCTACTCCTGCATCAATCTGTGAAACAGTTAACCTTGTTAACAATTCTGTTATTTGTATAAGATTTCATTTATGGGAGGAAAATTCTGATCCAAAAATAAATAAATAAATAAAATGGAAAATATCATATTCCATTACATCTAAAATCCTTACCACCAGCCCTTTCAGTGATTCTATAGTATATTGATAGTCATAGTATTTCTTTACCAGCTGAGCCACCAGGGAAACTTTGTATTTCTTAGTTGTCTTTATTTTGAAAAAAATTAGAAATTATTTAGCCTGTCTTGTTACACACACATCTCCCTTAATCCCACTCTCTTTCTGTTTTTCTCTTTCTCTCCCCCTCTTCCTTCTCATTTCTTTCTCTTTTGAGTTATTTCCTTCTGTGTAGGTGACTCATCTTACGAAGAGAATCTTCTCAATTAATGCTCTCAAATAAGTGCTTCCTACACAGGTATCAGTATAACTTATGGTTACATCCCCTAAGATCTGCCTGAATGTCCTATCTCTAAGGGTTATCATTTCTAAAAGTTTTCCTAACACCTTCACACAGAATTGATATATTATGTCCAGCATCTTGCACATACTGAGTTCAAATAAAAGGTACAGTAGGAGTTTGTGCATGTATTAATCATATCCACTAGATTATGAGACTATCAAAAAATATAGCTGTTGGTGTTCTTTTCTCTCAGCATCAAACACTGTACTTTGGTATGGGAGTGGAATCTAAATACTGTCCAATAAAAGCATGAGATAGTTTAAGAAATAAAAAGCCAGCATTTATTGAGTATTTACTGGATATTAAGCATTATTCTAGGTGCTTTATGTGGAATATTTCACTTAATTCTTATAGCAAATCTATGAACTAAGATTTTAGCCCTTTTAGACCTTCCCTGGTGGCTCAGACAGTAAAGAGTCTGCCTGCAATGCAGGAGATCCGAGTTCAAGCCCTGGCTTGGGAAGATCCCCTGGAGAAGGAAATGGCAACCCATTCCAGTATTCTTGCCTGGAAAATCCCATGGATAGAAGAGCCTGGCAGACTACAGTCCATGGGGTTGCAAAGAGTTGGACATGACTGAGCAACCTCAAAAATGACAGAATGATCTCTGTTCATTTCCAAGGCAAACCATTCAATATCATGGTAATCCAAGATTATGCCCCAATCACTAATGCTGAAGAAGCTGAAGTTGAATGGTTTTATGAAGATCTATAAGACCTTCTAGAACTAACACCCCCCAAAGATGCCCTTTTCATTATAGGGGACTGGAATGCAAAAGTAGGGGGAAGTCAAGAAACATCTGGAGTAACAGGCAAATTTGGCCTTGGTGTTCAGAATGAAGCAGGGCAAAGGCTAATAGAGTTTTGCCAAGAGAATGAACTGTCATAGCAAACACTTTCTTCCAGCAACAAAAGAGAAGACACTACACATGGACATCACCAGATGGCCAACACTGAAATCAGATTGCTTATATTCTTTGCAGCCGAAGATGGAGAAGCTCTATACAATCAGCAAAAACAAGACCAAGAGCTGACTGTGGCTCAGATCATGAACTCCTTACTGCCAAATTCAGACTTAAATTGAAGAAAGTGGGGGAAGCCACTAGACCATTCAGGTATGACCTAAATCAAATCCCTTATGACTGTACAGTGGAAGTGGGAAACAGATTTAAAGGACTAGATCTGATAGAGTGCCTGATAAACTATGGATGAAGGTTCATGACATTGTACAGGAGACAGGGATAAAGATCATTCCCATGGAAAAGAAATGCAAAAAAGGAGAAGAGCTGTCCAAGGAGGCCTTACAAATAGCTGTGAAGAGAAGCAAAAAGCAAAGGAGAAACGGAAAATTATACCCACTTGAATGCAGAGTTCCAAAGAATAGCAAGAAGAGATAAGAAAGCCTTCCTCAGCGATCAGTGCAAAGAAATAGAGGAAAACAATAGAGTGGGAACGACTAGAGATCTCTTCAAGAAAATTAGAGATATCAAGGGAAAATTTAATGCAAAGATGGGCTCAATTAAGGACAGAAAGGGTATAGACCTAACAGAAGCAGATGATATTATGAAGAGGTGGCAAGAATACAAAGAAGAACTGTACAAAAAAGATTTTCATGACCCAGATAATCACGACGGTGTGATAACTCACATTCACCTAGAGCCAGACATCCTGGAATGTGAAGTATATTGATCACTGTTTTCCTCCATTTCTTTGCACTGATCACTGATCACTATGCCAAATCCTTTGACTGTATGGATCACAATAAACTGTGGAAAATTCTGAAGGAGATGGAAATACCATATCACCCGACCTGTCTCTTGAGAAGCCTATACGCAAGTCAGGAAGTAACAGTTAGAGCTGGACATGGAACAACAGACTGGTTCCAAATAGGAAAAGGAGTATGTCAAGGATGTATATTGTCACCCTGCTTATTTAACTTCTATGCAGAGTACATCATGAGAAATACTGGGTTTGAAGATGCACAGCTGAAATCAAGATTGCCAGGAGATATATCAATAAATTCCAATATGCAGATGGCATCACCCTTATGACAGAAAATGAAGAAGAACTAAAGAGCCTCTTGAGGAAAGTTAAGGAGGAGAGTGAAAAAGTTGACTTAAAGCTCAACATTCAGAAAACTAAGATCATGGCATCCGGTCCCATCACTTCATGGGAAATAGATGGGGAAACAGTGGGAATAGTGGCTGACTTTAATTTTATGGGCTCCAAAATCACTGCAGATGGTGATTGCAGCCATGAAATTAAAAGATGCTTACTCCTTGGAAGGAAAGTTATGACCAACCTAGAAAGCATATTAAAAAGCAAAGACATTACTTTGTCCACAAAGTTCCATCTAGTCAAGGCTATGGTTTTTCTAGTAGTCATGTATGGGTGTGAGAGTTGGACTATAAAGAAAGCTGAGTGCTAAAGAATTGATGCTTTTGAACTGTGATGTTGGAGAAGACTCTTGAGAGTCCCTTGGACTGGAAGGAGATCCAACCAGTCCACGATAAAGGAGATCAGTCTGGGTGTTCATTGGAAGGTCTGATGTTGAAGCTGAAACTCCAATACTTTGGCCACCTAATGTGAAGAGCTGACTTGTTTGAAAAGACCCTTAATGCTGGGAAAGATTGAGGGCAGGAGGAGAAGGGGATTACTTAAGATGAGATGGTTGAATGGCATCACAGACTCAGCGGACATGGATTTGGGTAGACTCCAGCAGTTGGTGATGGACAGGCAGGCCTGGTGTGTTGTGGTTCATGGGGTTGCAAAGAGTTGGACAAGACTGAGTGACTGAACTGAACTGAGCAACCTCAGTTTTTCTATCCCTTTTTAACAATAAAGGTACTGAGATTTTGTGAGGTTATATAAGCATAACAGCCACATGGTTAGCAAGCAGAAGAAACAGAATTCAGACACAAGCAGGCTGAATCCAGAAACCCTGCTTTTAACCACTTCACTATTCCGTCTTCTAAGAAATCAATATTCAGTGGTCCGGGTCACTACATGACTCATTTTTACTGCTGCTCGTGATTGTTGAGTGTGCTCTCTAACTTAAAGTCACATACCATAAAATACCAGTCAACTGGAAAGTTCACAGCATCTAGCTAATTGAATTTTTTTTATTAACATTTTAGTAACCATTCCCCTGTCTCAGTAAGTACAGAACACAGAATACAAGTGACCTTATCTTCAAATTTAGACTCTCCTAAGATCTCAAGGACATGAATTTGAATCTTAAGAATATTGTTTCATACATGGCTGTAGGAATTCTGGAAAAATGTGTCTGCTTATTAGATAAACAGGAGTCAGAGTGAAATGATTCAGAAGAAATGATCCAGGAGGCTATGGATTCTGTAAACTGAGACACATGATGAGCTGCTCAAAGAGCCCTACTTATCCTGGAAATGAAAAGACTTTGGGTGTCAATTAAGTTAATCATGACATATTAACATTATCAGCTCACTCACCACTACTTTTTTAGGTCTCACTTGTTGATTCACTTCATTGCCTTTCCCCCTCTGCCTCCAATCTCATTCCCTTCTCCATATGAGAGCATTCTAATGTATTTAATATATCTTTTTTCTTTTTGTGGGCACTTGCAAAAATTGTATTGGTATTTGTGCATGTATGTTTTCAATTCACATAAAAATTATTAAACAGCTTGCTCTTTTGACTCAGCACTATACCACTGAGATCCATTCATAGTGCTCCATGTACATATCTACTCTTTCTAACTGTGGTGTGATTCTTCATAACATTCATCGATCTTGTTTTGCCTCTCCAATCTCCATATTGTAGTCTTCTGAATTTTCTCCAACTCACTGTTATCACAAGTAATCTGGAGTGAAGACTCTTTGTCTCTTATGGAACTGTATAAGAATTTATTGGGGTCATAAATGCAGGTAGATGATGATCTTCACTGAGTGTATCTAAAGGAACAACATGTACTCAGTCTGACTCATTAGTGAATCCAGAATATCTACAAAGGTGCACAGTAACGCTCAATAGTGCCTTCTATTCTACCTTCAGATTGTTCAGTATCCATTATTTGCTGAATGAATGAGTGAATGAGAATGAATGATTATCAACTCTTAAAATTGACATTCTAGGAAGGGAGGTAAGCAGTGAACAAATAAATAAAAATGCACTTAAAAGTAATAAGGAATATTAAAAACATGGAAGCATATGAAGAAAGAGACTGACAGAGATCCTAAAGATGGGGTCAAAGAAAAAGGTTTGTCATTGATTTTTGAGCAGAGATTAAAAAAAAAAAAAAATGAGAAGGGAGCCGTATGGATATCAGTGTAAAAGATTTTCAGCCAGAGGGAAAAAACAAATGAAAGGCCTGACATAGCAATATTCTTGCCATACTCATAAGAAAGCTTAGGTGTTGAGAAACAAATTAAATATCTAGATTAGAAAAAAAAATAAGGGGTAGAGCAATTGGATGGAGGTCTGTGACATTGTATGGGAGAGAGAAATCAAGACTATCCCCAAGAAAAAGAAATGCAAAACAGCAAAATGACTGTCTGAGGAGGCCTTACAAATAGCTGTGAAAAGAAGAGAAGTGAAAAGCAAAAAAGAAAAGGAAAGATATACCCATTTGCATGCAGAGATCCAAAGAATAGCAAGGAGAGATAAGAAAGCCTTCCTCAGCAATCAGTGCAAAGAAATAGAGGAAAACAATAGAGTGGAAAAGACTAGAGATCTCTTCAAGAAAATTAGAGATACCAAGGGAACATTTCATGCAAAGATGGGCTCAATAAAGGACAGAAATTGTATGGACTTAACAGAAGCAGAAGATATTAAGAAGAGGTGGCAAGAATACACAGATGAACTGTATAAAGAAGATCCTCATGACCCAGATAATCACAATGGTGTGATCACTCACCTAGAGCCAGACATCCTGAAATGTGAAGTCAAGTGGGTCTTAGGAAGCATCACTATGAAAAAGCTAGTGGATGTGATGGTATTCCAGTTGAGCTATTTCAAATCCTGAAAGATGATGCTGGGAAAGTGCTGCACTCAATATGCCAGCANGAAGGCTGAGCGCCGAAGAACTGATGCTTTTGAACTGTGGTGTTGAAGAAGACTCTTGAGAGTCCCTTGGACTGCAAGGAGATCCAACCAGTCCATTCTGAAGGAGATCAACCCTGGGATTTCTTTGGAAGGAATGATGCTAAAACTGAAACTCCAGTACTTTGGCCACCCCATGTGAAGAGTTGACTCATTAGAAAAGACTCCGATGCTGGGAGGGATTGGGAGCAGGAGCAGAAGGGGACGACAGAGGATGAGATGATTGGATGGCATCACAGACTCAATGGACGTGAGTCTGAGTGAACTCCAGGAGTTGGTGATGTACAGGGAGGCCTGGTGTGCTATGATTCATGGGGTTGCAAAGAGTCAGACATGACTGAGCAACTGAACTGAACTTTAGAACCCACAATCAATTCAATTTTCTGGTATTATCTTCTATTATGCCACCCTACTATGATCCAGCCAAACCAAAACAGCTTCTCATATTTTCTACAGCACAGTATATTCTCAGTTGGAGATGTTAATATCCATCTTTATCTCCTATCAAATTGTTGATCTTTCAAGGAAAATGTTAAATGGTAGCTTTTTTTGACAAATGGGCCACAATTAACTCTAATGAAAATGATTTTTCTTTGTCTTCTGTGTTTCCTTACCCATTAATTATATCTCAACTATAGCATCCATTTTAGTTCATTTTTATTACAGACTAGGATATCCATATGTGTTTGCCTATTTGAATAAACTCCCTGAAGAGACAAATTCTGTATTACTCATCTTTTTATCTCTGTATTCTCAATAGGGTATTTTGCTCATAGTAGGTGCTCACCAGTAGGTTGACTCAATTAATTCAAAACTTATCTGGGGAATAGATTTTTCTACCCATGGTCTATTATTTGCTCTCAGAAATAAAATAACACTCCATTGTTCATTCACTTTATACCTAAATGTGAGCTCCTTAACATACTACTAATCATAAGGTTTACGTTTCCATGCCACTCAGCCTAGACATTAAGAAAGGTCAAATGAAAAGAAGGGAAGAATGTAGATCAAAAAAGTGGAAGAAAAATCACAAGAAAGAATGAATTTTTTTTTTTCATTCAGTTCCTTTTCAACATGTAGTATGGGAAGTCAAAGGGAAAGACTTAATGTAAAATAGACCTGGATACAAATATTAGGCTCAAGCCTTTTAACCTAAAGTCCCTTGGCCTCAATTTCTTTTAGTGGTAAAAGGAAAGCAATAAGAATACCTGGCATGTAAGTTTGTAAAGGGAGATGAGATAACCTTGTTAAGAAATTCCACAATCATGGGTGTTCTTTCAATTTACTTCACCTGCATGGTCTTAGAACTTCATTTCCAATTGCTTCAGATTTTGTTCAACAAAAACCAGAAGAGTTTAAGAAATAGGCAAAAGGTAAATGAGGAAGAAAGACAGTCTGTCAGGGAAAATAAGGAAGGGAAGAGGCAAGGGCCAGAGAAAAAGAAAGAAAGAAAGACAATAATATATTCACAAATCTGTAGGGTTATTTATTTATCTTACGTTCCCCAGCTGAGACGGAGACTCTCATAATACGGAGAGTCATTCCAGGTACAATTACATGCAGAGAAGTTGTGCTGGTAGAGAGCATAAACCAGCAGGAAACCTTTGCATTACCTGTTTTAGTCTCACAAAACCCACTACTGCTATTTTTTAGAAACCTGGAGAAGTGGGTTTAATATGCCAGGTAATTTCCTTGATCTCATGGAGACTTTAAATCAATGCAGGCCATATCATACAACTGCTTTACTGTAATTTTCAAGAAAATATCCCAAACTTTATGTTTGCAGGGGGTCCCGGAGGAATATCACAAATTACTTTCCCCTTACAAAAACTGAGCTCAGTGCCCTGAGGCTGCACAGTTCTAAAGAAAGTGAACTGGCAGTGTTTGGTGCCAAGTTTGCGGCATATAAAGTAAGAACTGACTATAGCTATCGCTGAAGGTTCTCCAAAATGTCCTGTTCCATCCTCTATGGTGCACATCATGGTGTGGTACTGAATTATTGCTCTTTTTTCACTATAACATCAGATCCTTTAACTCAGAGAAATATGTTATTTGAAGAATCATAAAATTGACATTTTTAAAAAAACTCATTTCTCCTGCTATAAGCACAAAATCTTCAAAATAATCATGGGAAAAAATATTATATCCCATAAATGAAATAGCATGCTTACCTCTTTTGGGGATGACAAGATTAAACAACTTATAAACCAGAAGTGGATATTTCATAGAGACTTTCATAAAGGAGCTATAACTTTCAATGCAAAACCCATTATATTTCATTAAGAGACACTATAAAAATCAGTGCTATCTTCTTTCTAAAAACTCAAGAGCAGTCCAGCAGTTTCCCAAGCATCTGCATCTCACTGACACCTCCCAAACTCTTACTAGCAAGAGGAGATAGTCTGAGATGAACCAATCAGAGGAAAACCAAGGAGTTCTCAGATCCAAAGAGAAGCTCATTTAATGAATGACTGAAGGACTATTCTAAGACAGACAGCAGAAGAACACTGGCATAACAGGAGAAGCAAATAGCTTTTTCAGAATAAGCAACTATTCCTTTTGATTTTCTATATACTAGCCTTACTCACAAGGAAACTAGTCAAGTTTCCTGAACTTAGGTTTTCAGTAATTCCTATATCTAATTCATATCCTTTCCTTCTAGGATTGAAATGAAGATCTTATAATAGGACTGATACTCAGAGTTACATTTATATACCACAGAGGCATGAGTGTCATGAAAATGTTAAGATGCTTTTTTAGTGTTTGATAAAGACTCCTACACTGAGCCCCTAGACTTCTCTCATCACCATAGCCACTGCAGCCCCATGCCCAAGAACCCCTGAATCTTCCCACATAACAACCTAAAGGTTACTATCTGGCATCACAATGATATGTGCCCCAGAAAACTGCTTCTGCACCCAGTAACTAGTATTCTTTCTGATTGACTTGCTCTAGTAGCTAAACATATTCAACATTTGTTGCTGTTCTTGTTTAGTTGTCAAGTCATGTCTGACTCTTTTGCAACCCTATGGACTGTAGCCCTTCAGGCTCCTCTGTCCATGGGATTTCCCAGGCAAGAATACTAGCATGTGTTGTCATTTCCTACTCCAAAAGATCTTTCCAACAGCGATCAAACTTGCATTTCCTGCATTCGCAGGCAGATTCTTTACCACTGAGCCACCAGGGAAGTCCAAGTTCAATATTAGCCCTGTTAAAAGATCAAAAAGACAATGGAGATAATTTAAGTGGGTGGGTATAATACAGTAGGAGGTGATAGGAAATGTGGAAAACTGGAAAGTATATACCCATTTAAAAAAAAGTAGCTGCTCTTTCATGTCAGGAAGTAGGCTAAGGAAGCTTAATATTCTGAAATTTCAAAAGAAGCCAGAAATTTTGATTCTAATGAGGAACCTCATGACTTCTTAATACTTGCAATGAAGAGTGCCGTTTGCAAAATAATGTGTGTGTCAAATCAAATCCGTGGACCACAAGTTTGTGACCTCTGCTTTAGGGATCATGGAGTTTTTGTGACCTTGTCAGAGCTCCTTCATCTGTCATACTTGAAGCAAGTCTAGGGGGAAATCTGGCACTCTCAATTATATAACTAAAAGTAATTTCAAATTGGAACTCTGAAATAACTAAGTAAAACTGATAATTATGTCAAAACTTCTCTTTTTTTGTTGTATTTTAAGTCTTGACAAATGCATTCAAGTACATTGTCTTAGATTTTCCTCATGAATCAGGTAACTATTATTACGTACTTTTTACAGCTGAGGGAAATGGATCCAGAAGGACTAAGGAAACTGCTTTAACATCACCAAAATGTTTGGTAGCACTGGGTTTTGAGCACCAGTGGATCTGTGTCTTCAACACTTTCTTTAAATAGTCTGTGCTGCTCTCAACTTCACTGATATCCCAGGCATGATCTCAGGCCATCACCCCAGAATAATCACTTTTTGGTTTGTATGTTTCACATTTATTTAAAATTATCTTTGTTACATCTAAATAACTTCTTAAAGGCAAATCATGTTTGGGGAATGGACTAAATTACTGTTCCCAATTCTTTAATAAAATTATACATCAAACTCTTGATCATGTGACTGCAAGGCCTCTTTGTCATCTTTCCCTAACAGATTGATATAAAACTTAGTCAAAAGAATTTCTTTGGCAAATGGATGAGGGCAGAAGGCACACTGTACCACTTGAGGGCTTAAGAGGCATCACGTATTTCTATTTTTTCTCCTGATCCCTGTGATCAGCTCATTTCCCAGTTCTCTTCTGCTTCTGATTTAACCACAGAAGGAAATATGTGAAGCAGACCCAGATTTGACCTGCCCTAGGGCTGCTGCTGCTGATGCTAAGTCGCTTTAGTCATGTCCGACCCTGTGCAACCCCATAGACGGCCGCCCACTGGGCTTCCCTGTCCCTGGGATTCTCATGGCAGGAACACTGGAGTGGGTTGTCATTTCCTTCTCCAATGCATGAAAGTGAAAAGTGAAAGTGAAGTTNATGTCCGACCCTGTGCAACCCCATAGACGGCCGCCCACTGGGCTTCCCTGTCCCTGGGATTCTCATGGCAGGAACACTGGAGTGGGTTGTCATTTCCTTCTCCAATGCATGAAAGTGAAAAGTGAAAGTGAAGTTGCTCAGTCGTGTCTGACTCTTAGCGACCTCATGGATTGCAGCCTACCAGGCTCCTCCCTCCATGGGATCTTCTAGGCAAGAGTACTGGAGTGGGATGCCATTGCCTTCTCCACCTCCTAGGGCTAAGCCCAGCCTAATTCAGCCAAGATCAGCAGAACGGTACATGACTCATAGGTCCATGAGTGAGAAAAATACAAATTTGTTGATATAAGCTACTGAGATTTGGGGAGCAGCAATATCTGACTGCTTTACCGTTGTAACCATCCTTAGGAAAATAATCATTTTCACGCTTATGCCTTTTAAAATCTATCTGAACAATAAAGAAAATTCTATAAATAGCTCAATAATAATAAAAGGAGAATATAAGCTTTTGGAGAATAGTGTTCTTATATCTTCTAAACTAGTAATCCTACAGAAAATTAAGGAAGGGTCTAAGCAAAGAAAATAGAAAAGAAAACTCCATGTATTAATAGGGTTATAATAAATTTGAGATATCAGGTGATTAACGCCTTATAAGACATTGTTATTGATCCTGGTTCAGATCAACCGTTATTAAAGAAACACTTGTCAACTGTTCTATTTGGAAAAAGCAAACAGAAAAACAAAACAAGGAAATAAAAAAGAACAACAACAAAATCCTTTGTTTTCTTTATTGGTTGAATTATTTCCACCTGCAATTGATTGAAACCATTTTTTTCCCTCTTTTACTTCTTTCAGATTCTTTGAACTGAGATGAAAATCATGACTCTGAAGATCTGGGGGAAAAAAAAAATCATCATAGTTGTTTTTAACTCAGGTTATGCTTTTGAATCACCTGGGAAGCTTTTTATAAAACACAAATACCCAGGACTTTCTCCGAGAAATTCTGATTTAATTGGCCTAAGTAGGGCTGGGACAAAGGTACATTGTGATACCTCTCCCCAGGCGATTCTAACAGGAAACCAGGGTTGAAAACTATCTCCTGTCTTTACAGGAGATAGGTTGCCAAATTTTTTAAAAAGTTAATAAAAATATCTTTACAATAAGACACAACATATTAAAGAATGCTTTGAACTTTAAAAAAAAAAAAAGTCCCAGGAAAGCATCTTGGCTAATAAAATGAATAGTTGAGTATGTCACCTTTTTCAATTAACACCTTCTTTGAAGTAAACTACCAACTGAGTAATGAACACATCTCACCCATTCCAGCTAGGAGAGAGCTGATCCTGGCAGCTGGAAGGGCAATATCACTCATATTTCTCATTCATAATCATTGACTCAAGACAGGAAATGGATTTTCTTTCATTGAAATGTCTTGATAATAATTGAGTCCCTAATTATCAGTAAACTACAGAAAACAATGGGATTTTAAGTCTTGCTTTGCATACATAGTATATTTTCTGGCTTTTGGAATATGGCCAGGTCATTACTCTTTATGTTCAAAATATATCTTCTATCTATTAAAAGCTCAGAGTCACAACAGCATTCTTGATCCACCCATTTTAAAAGGTTCCACTGAGCTCAGTTAAAACATATGAGTAGAAGATAGGGGGTTGTCAATAAATGAGATCTGCTATAAAATATAAGCACCTGTCACCAATTTTTGCAGGTTTTCAAAGGAGAGAAATACATATAATGCTGCACATTTACTGATTATAATTTAGGAGAGTTGGAGCTGAAAGATGTGGTTTGCGGGCTGAAAGTTAAGAGCTAAGCTTACTCCAGAAATCAGTTTTGTTCACACGCTTCTCCCCCTCTCTTATTTCCTAAATTCAGTAACTAAATTTTAAGGATTCTCTTTCTCTCTCTCTCTCAGAACTGTTATTCATGTTCTTCATTTCACAGTCTTCCTACAACTGGCAGTATTAAACCCCCAACATCTCTGCCACCATCCCAGTCCACTTTGCACACTGCCTCTAGGGTTAGCTTTGTAAACACAAATCTGACATAGTACTGCTATCATACAAATGTTTTGATTCCTTATATCAAACAATATCAATTCTAAAATCACAGCTTGTGCATATATGGTAATGTACCATATAATCTGGGCCCGAATGAATTTCCAATATAACTCTCTATATTCCATGCAACCTACAGTTATCATATCATAACGAGCTTCATGATTGTTCAACCTTGATATTCACACAGGGTCCTATCCTCAGAAAGACTTCTTTGGTTAATGCTCTCTTGTTGCTTTCTTGAAATTCCTAATAAGCCTCCTTTTGAACATCTGTTTTATAAGTGAAGTCTAATGGGACAATGGAACATGTGCATGAGCAGAGGAGGTTATACACACTGCATGTCTGCAGTTCTTTAATGCTGTCTCCACAAATAGCATCTGTGATGCCCCAATGAACACAGAATTCCAGAGAACCCACAATGTGTGGCATTTCTGCAGGATTAAAGCAAACACGAAGTATGTGTGTTACAACTTAAACTAAGTAAGTCGGTTTATGATAGCCTTGAGAGTACACACTTTGCTTGAACAAGAACTCACTTTAAATGCCAAAAAGAAGGCAATGGCATTTTTAAAAGTACAAAGAGCCAAGAAATCCTATCATATCCTTTCTTATTCTTGTTACTTCCCTATATTATCCAGCTAACTACTAAATATAAACATGTAGAAAGAACATAGCAAAACCTATAGTTTTTAGTCTTTTTAACTGCCCAGTAAGTAGAAGGTTGAGAGTAGTGATAAAATGTGCATAGATCAAGATGTAAAATAGCTGATTTAATTTTCTGTGGCATTTCCATTGTCGTGATAAGAACAAAATATATATGCATGTATTTTCTTTAAAAGAATTGTGTCATTTTGGTGATTCCACATATGAGTTAAATATTTGCATTTAAAACTGATATAAAACTATTATTGTGCAATAAAGGCACCCCTGGTGGCTCAATGGTAAAGAATGTGCCTGCCAATACAGGAAATGTGGGTTCAATCCCTGGGCTGAAAAGATCTCCTGGAGAAGGAAATGGCAACCCATTCCAGTATTCTTGCCTGGGAAATTTCATGGACAGAGAAGCCTGGCAGGCTACAGTCCATGAGGTCACAAAAAAGTCAGACACGACTTACCAACTAAATAACAGCAACAATTGTGCAATATAAAGGTGAATGGAAAAATTCATGATAATAGTTAAAATTTAATTTAATTTTTTTTTTTTTTTGCTTAGAAAGAAAAAAAAAAAAACCATGACAAGTCAAGAGAAAGACTGGAAGAAACCTTTAATAGCATTTTTTACTGCTTTTCTTTAAATCAAACAATCCCACAATTTTCATTTTACAACTGAGCTTTGAAAAGTATGTAGCCAACTTTGCATCGCTTAACTTCTGCTCTTTCTTCAAAGACTTTCATAGCACCATGCATTCTTCTGCCTACAGTGTTCTTCTCTTTCTAAACCTGAGAATTCCTGCTTATCCTTCATAGCCCAACGTGAATGTCGCCTTCTCTGTGACAATTTTCCTAAAGTCTCTAGGACAAAGTCGGGTACTGCTTTCATACTATTAACTGTGATGTCTTTAAGGCAGAGCCTGGGCACTATTGCAATAACTAGCACATATGTAGGCATTCAGTAAAACATTCACTGAATGAAATGACAGTCAAGGAATTAAGTAGTAAAGGGCTTTTTAATTCTATGATTTGTCCTAGACTCTTACACTCTTCTAGAGATGACACTGCTTTTGTCACAGGCTCACACTGGTTGTCTAATGAAAGTACTTGCAATTTTAAAGCAGTTTTCTGCTTACTGAGTCAAGACCCCTTTATCTTTCCCTTTCAAGATGAGAGCATAACTGGTAAAGCCAAAGGTGATCTTATTTCCAGCCATTAAACAATGTTAATTTCATGAGCTAAAGAGAGAAGAAGCTTATGCAAATGAAAATGATTTTTGCCGGCACATGGTTTATTAATATGAATAGGTTAGCAATTCATGATCCATAACCTTCCCCAATAGGTATGATTCAGAAGGTCAAGGTTATTTTTTTTTTTCTGAAAAGAGACCCATATTTAATATACAGATGACTTCTCAGAGGTAGGCTCAGAACCACTCACATTCCAAATAGCTTCTTCTACTGTACAAAAATCAATGAACTGCAGAGCAAATGTGAAAAGGAAAACTGAATTTCTCGTGAAATCCCACAGAATTCAGAACAGGCACAAAGATATGACTTACTGAACTTGATCCAACACTTTAACCCATTCAAGTACATGTCAAATATATCTATTATAAAGTAGAACACTTCTGAAATGGAAATGTAATTTTTCATGGTGAAGGGTGCTGATAGTATTTCTTGTGCTCATGAAAAACTTTAATAATTTCCATGCTTCATTAGTACACATAGGTTATGGATCTTTCATGTTAATATCTGGGCAGAATATAATATGAAATATATTCATGAAGAACAAAATGAAAGATCACTTAGCTAAAGCAGGTATTTATCATGTCTAGATATACTCATCCTTATTTGTTTTAAAGCCATTTTTCTTAGAGAGAATACTCTTAATCAAGTGCCCCTGAAATGCCAGTTTTGTATTGTTTCTGGTAACAGCTGGGTGGAGCAGATTGTCATTGTTCTATTCTGATGCTCCTTGAAATTAAACTGTAAATGTATAAAATACTGGTTAAAGTACATTTTGAAAACTGCAAATATTTTTTTTTAATGATAAATGCCTGTAAGTGTGTATGGTACATATGGAGATCTACCTTCCTTTTGAACTCAGCCTATCAGAGAGACATTTTCATAAATCAAGATTACCAGTCTAGAACCCAAATATGAGAGCAGGAAGATAAAAAAAGGCATAAATGATTTTGCCTATTTTTTTAGCTCTGCTGGAAATCTTTGTATACCAGTAATAAAAAAGATAACAGGTCAAGTAAGGAAATGTAAATTTGGAAAACTCAGCAGTAGCCAGAGACTGGAAAAGATCAGTTTCATTCCAATCCCAAAGAAGGGCAATGCCAAAGGATGTTCAAATCACTGTACAATTGAACTCATTTCACATACTAGCAAGGTTATGCTCAAAATCTTTAAATCTAGGTTTTAGCAGCAGGTGAATCAAGAACTTCCAGATTTACAACTTGTGGGTTTTGAAGAGCCAGAGGAACTGGAGATCAAATTGCCAACAACTGTTGGATCATAGAGAAAGGAAGGGAATTCTGGGGAAATATCTATATCTGTGTCGTTGACTACACTAAAGCCTTTGACTGTGTAGATCACAAAAAAACTGTGGAAAATTCTTAAAGAGGTGGGAATATCAGACCACCTTACCTGTCTTCTGAGAAACCTGTACGTGGGTCAAGAAGCAACATTAGAACAGGACATGGAACAATGGACTGTTTCGAAATTGGGAAAGGAGTATGTCAAGGTTGTATAGTGTCACGCTACTTATTTCCCTTATATGCAGAGTACATCATGTGAAATGCCAGGCTGGATGACTCACAAAGTGGAATCAAGACTTCTGGGAGAAATATCAACAATCTCAGATATGCAGATGATACTACCCTAATGGTAGGAAGTGAAGAGGAACTAAAGACTTTGCCTCTTGATGAGAGTGAAAGAAGAGAGTGAAAAAGCTGGTTTGACACTCAACACTATAAAAATTAAGATCATCGCATCCTGTACCATCACGTAATAGCAAATAGAAGGGGGAAAAGTGGAAGCCGTGACAGATTTATTTTCATGGCCTTCAAAATCACTGTGGATGGTGATCATGAAATTGAAAGATGCTTGCTCCCTGGAAGGAAACCTATGACAAAGCTAGACAGCATATTAGAAAGCAGAGACATCACTTTGCCAACAAAGGTCCATATAGCCAAGTGTCAGTCGCTCAGTCTTGTCCAACTCTTTGCAACCCCATGGACTTTAGTCCCTCAGGTTCCTCTGTCCATGGGATTCTCCAGGCAAGAATACTGGAGGGAGTTGCCATTCCCTTCTCCAGGGGAACTTCCCGACCCAGGAATCAAACCTGGGCCTCTCACATTATAGGCAGTTTCTTTACTGTCTAAGCCATAGGGAATCCCCCATCTAGCCAAAGCTATGGCTTTCCAGTAGTCATGAATGGATATGAGAGTTGAACAATAAATACGTTTGAGTACTGAAGAATTGCTTTTGAATTGTAGTACTGGAAAAGACTTTTGAGAGTCCCTAGGACTGTAAGAGACCAAATCAGTCAATCCTAAAGGAAATCAATCCTGAATATTAATTGGAAGGACTGATGCTGAAGGTGAAGCTACAATACCTCAGTCACCTGATGTGAAGAGCCAACTCATTGGAAAAGACCTTGATGCTGGGAAAGATTCAAGGGAAGAGGAGAACGGAGAGGTAGAGGATGAAACTGACTATGAAATAAGATCACTGACTTAATAGATATGAACTTGTGCAAACTCCAGGAGATAGTGGAGGAGAGAGGATGCTAATGGGCTGTGGTCCATGGGGTCACAAAGAGTCAGATACAACTTAGCGACTGAACAAGAAAATGTAAATGACCAAAATACAAACAAGAAGCACACCTGATCAATTACAGAATCCTACCAATTCTCCTTTCAAGATAGATTTTTAAAATCTGTTAAACAACTTACCATCTTTATTTCTGAAAACATGATGAAGGACAACAAAGAATTGAATTCCTTAAAAATCTCCTTAAAAGAGAAGTTACAACTGAGTCCACAGAAATACCAAGGATTATAAGAGACTGCTATGAACAACTGTATGCCAATAAAATGGACAACCTGGAGGAAATGGACAAATTCTTATAAAAGTAGTCTCCTAAGACTGAGCCAGGAAGAAATAGAACACATTAACAGATCAATTACAATCACTGAAACTGAAACTGTTATTAAAAAAAAACTCCCAACAAAATCCAGGATGTGATGGATTCACAGGCAAATTCTATCAAACATTAAGAGAAGAGTTAAAAGTTATTCTTCTGAAACTGTCCCAGAAAATCACAGGGGAAGGAAAACATCCAAACTCATTCTATGAAGCCACTATCACCCTGATACCCAAATAAGCAAAGATACTACAAAAAAAGCAAAGAAAAGTACAGGCCAATATCACTAATAAACATAGATTTTTTAAAAAAAATTCCTCAACAAAATACTAGTAATCCAAATCCAACAATACACTTAAAAGATCATACACGATGATCAAGTGGAATTCATCCCAGGGATGCACGGATTTTTCAGTATCTGCAAGTCAATCAGTGTGATACACCTCATCAACAAATTGAAGAATAAAAACCATATTATCAATTCAATAGATGCAGAAAAAACTTTTGACAAAATCCACACCCATTTATGATAAAAAAACTCTTCAGAAAGTGGGCATAGAGGGAACACAATTCAACATAATAAAGGCTATTTATGACAAACCTACAGCTAACATCACATTCAACAGTGAAAACCCAAAAACATTTCCTCTAAGATCAGGAACAAACAAGAATGTTCACACTCACCACTTTTATTCAACATTATTTTAGAAGTCCTATATACAGCAATCAGAGAAGAAAAACAGTAAAGGGAAATCAAATTGTAAAAGAAGAAATTAAGCTTTCACTATTTGCAGATGACATGATACTATAAATAGAAGATCCTAAAGATGTTACCAGAAAACTATTAGATCTCATCGATAAATTTGGTAAAGTTGCAGGTTACAAAATTAATACACAGAAATCTGTTGCTTTTCTAAACACTAACAATGAAAGATCAGAAAGAGAAATTCATGAAACAATTCCATTTAACATTGCATCAAAAAGAATAAAACATCAGGAATAAGCCTACCTAACAAAAGACCTATACTCCAAAAATTATAAGATGCTGATGAAAGAAATCAAAGAGGAAACAAGCAACAGGAAAGATACACCATATTTGTGGACTGGAATAATTGATATTTCAAAATGACTACACCACCCAAGGCAATCTAAAGATTCAGTGCAATCCCTATCAAATCACAATGGTATTTTTCACAGATCTGGAACAAAAAAAAGTCTTAAAATTTATATGGAGACAGAAAAGATCATGAATAGCTAAAACAATCTTGATGAAGAAAAATAAAACTGGAGGAATCAGGTTCTCTGACTGCAGACTATACTATAAAGTTACAGTCACCAAAAGAGTATAGTACTGACACAAAAATAGAAAAATAGATCAAGGGAACAGGATAGAAAACCCAGAAATAAACCCACGCATCTATGGTCAATTAATTTATGACAAAGAAGGCAAAACTATACAATGTTGGAAAGGGGGTCTCTAAAATGAAAAGTGCAGGAGAAACTGGACATGTAAAAAATAAAATAAAGTTAGATCATTCTTTAACACCATATACAAAAATGAACTCAAAATGGGTCACAAACCTAAATGTGAGACTGGACGCTATAAAGACAAACAAACAAAAAAAACTCCAAGAGGAGATCATGTCACTGTGACATAAATCACAGCAACATATTTTTCAATCCATCTCCCAGAATAATGAAAATAAAAACAAACATAAACAAATGGAGCCTACTTAAATTCCAAAGCTTTTGCATAGCAAAGGAATCACTAAACAAAATGAAAAGACAACACAGAGATTTGGAGAAAATATTTGCAAATGATGAGACTGACAAGAGACTAGTTTACAAAATTTACAAACCAGCTCATGGTGCTCAACAGCATCAAAACAAACAGCCCAATCAACAAATCAGTTTAGCTCAGTTCAATCACTCAGTCGTGTCCGACTCTTTGCAACCCCATGAATTGCAGCACTCCAGGCCTCCCTGTTCATCACCATCTCTCGGAGTTCACACAGTCTCACGTCCATCGAGTCCATGATGTCATCCAGCCATCTCATCCTCGGTCGTCCCCTTCTCCTCCTGCCCCCAATCCCTCCCAGCATTAGAGTCTTTTCCAATGAGTCAACTCTGCATGATGGGAGACCTAAACAGACATTTCTCCAAAGAAGATATACAGATGGCCAAAAGGTGCATGAAAAGATGTAAAACATTGCTGATAGAGAAATGCAAATCAAAACTACAGTGAGATATCACCTTACACCAGTGAGAATGGCCATCATCAAAAATCCATAAACAATGCTGGAGAGAGTGTGGAGAGAAGGGAACCCTCCTACACTGTGGGGATGTAAATTGGTACAGCCACTATGGAGAACAGTATGGAGGTTCTTTAAAAACAGAGCTACCATATGACCCTGTAATCCCACTTCTGGGCATATATCTGGAGAAAAACATTATCCAAAAGGAAGCTTGCACCCCAGCATTCATTATAGCACTGTTTACAATAGCCAAGATATGGAAGCTATCTACATGTCCACCAATAGAGGAATGTATAAAAAAGACGTTGTACATATGTACAGTGGAATATTACTCAGCCATTATAAAAAATGAAATAATGCCATTTGTAGCAACACAGGTGGACCTAGAGATTGTCACACTGAGTGAAGTAAGCCAGGCAGAGAAGAAGAAATATCATATGACAACTCTTATATGTGGAATCTAAAAAGAAACGATACAAATGAACTTATTTACAAAACAGAAAGACTCACAGACTTAGAGAATGAACTTATGGTTGCCAGCATGGGGAAGAATGGGAGGAAGAAATAATTAGGGAGTTCCAGATGGACATGTACATATTGCTATATTTAAAATGGATAACCATAAGGACCTGCTGCATAGCACAGGAAAGTCTGCTCAATGTTATGTGGCAGCCTGGATGGGAGGGGAGTTTGGGACAGAATAAATACATGCATATGAATGGCTGAATCCCTTTCCTGTTAACCTGAAACTAACAATACTGTTAATCAATCACACCCCAGTAAAAAATTAAAACTTTTTAAAAATTCTCCTTAACAATCACACCTCAAGATAGCCTTCTTCCGGCTTTCCACACTACAAATTATCACATTTAGAACTAATTTTGACCAATTGCCTGCAAAGCTTAAATCTCTGCAGTGACTTTTCATTGTTCTAAAATCCCAAACTCTAATCCTGGTTTACGGGTCCTCCGGGCTCGTAGAACTGCTTCTATATCAAGGTCGAACTTCTTCAACTTCTCAATCTCAACTTTGTTATCTAAAATTTAATCACCTGAACTTTGACTCCAAACCATCATTCTCTCCACTGTGGTCTGGCTAACTCCTACTGAAGAGACAACTAGCCCTAAAAAATGATGACAGTACAGAGA
The DNA here is from genome assembly GCA_006410875.1 of Neotragus pygmaeus. Taxonomy (NCBI): domain Eukaryota; kingdom Metazoa; phylum Chordata; class Mammalia; order Artiodactyla; family Bovidae; genus Neotragus; species Neotragus pygmaeus. The sequence continues at coordinate 236,669 of SJYV01031116.1, read as the reverse complement.
ACTTCCCGCCCTCCAGGGATAGATCCTCAGGTTATGTATGCTTTATTACCTTATATTTCCTCTTTCTTAATGCTTATCCCAATTAGTATGAATTTATTTCATCCTAATCGTTATAAGGACATATCACAATGCTTGTTCAGCATTAATATTTTCTACTTTTTTAAGATCTGTGAGAGTAGGAATGTAACTGCCTTATATAGCTCTCTATAGCTACCATCAATAGTTTAATAGTGTTAGATAAATAATAGGTGCTTGATTTCTGCTAAGTCAATTGGAACACAGTTTACAAATGCTGGTTGGGCTCTTCTAAAGAGGCTATGAAAACCAAGCCAGAGATTTTGGACTTGATTCTGTAGGGAATGGAAAGGAAGTGAATGTGTTTGAGCAAGGAAATAGCAGAATAAAAACAATTATTTAGAAACAGTGATCTAATAGCTTTCTGGAGAATGGTCCCNTTCTCCAAAGAAGATATACAGATGGCCAAAAGGTGCATGAAAAGATGTAAAACATTGCTGATAGAGAAATGCAAATCAAAACTACAGTGAGATATCACCTTACACCAGTGAGAATGGCCATCATCAAAAATCCATAAACAATGCTGGAGAGAGTGTGGAGAGAAGGGAACCCTCCTACACTGTGGGGATGTAAATTGGTACAGCCACTATGGAGAACAGTATGGAGGTTCTTTAAAAACAGAGCTACCATATGACCCTGTAATCCCACTTCTGGGCATATATCTGGAGAAAAACATTATCCAAAAGGAAGCTTGCACCCCAGCATTCATTATAGCACTGTTTACAATAGCCAAGATATGGAAGCTATCTACATGTCCACCAATAGAGGAATGTATAAAAAAGACGTTGTACATATGTACAGTGGAATATTACTCAGCCATTATAAAAAATGAAATAATGCCATTTGTAGCAACACAGGTGGACCTAGAGATTGTCACACTGAGTGAAGTAAGCCAGGCAGAGAAGAAGAAATATCATATGACAACTCTTATATGTGGAATCTAAAAAGAAACGATACAAATGAACTTATTTACAAAACAGAAAGACTCACAGACTTAGAGAATGAACTTATGGTTGCCAGCATGGGGAAGAATGGGAGGAAGAAATAATTAGGGAGTTCCAGATGGACATGTACATATTGCTATATTTAAAATGGATAACCATAAGGACCTGCTGCATAGCACAGGAAAGTCTGCTCAATGTTATGTGGCAGCCTGGATGGGAGGGGAGTTTGGGACAGAATAAATACATGCATATGAATGGCTGAATCCCTTTCCTGTTAACCTGAAACTAACAATACTGTTAATCAATCACACCCCAGTAAAAAATTAAAACTTTTTAAAAATTCTCCTTAACAATCACACCTCAAGATAGCCTTCTTCCGGCTTTCCACACTACAAATTATCACATTTAGAACTAATTTTGACCAATTGCCTGCAAAGCTTAAATCTCTGCAGTGACTTTTCATTGTTCTAAAATCCCAAACTCTAATCCTGGTTTACGGGTCCTCCGGGCTCGTAGAACTGCTTCTATATCAAGGTCGAACTTCTTCAACTTCTCAATCTCAACTTTGTTATCTAAAATTTAATCACCTGAACTTTGACTCCAAACCATCATTCTCTCCACTGTGGTCTGGCTAACTCCTACTGAAGAGACAACTAGCCCTAAAAAATGATGACAGTACAGAGAACTTCCCGCCCTCCAGGGATAGATCCTCAGGTTATGTATGCTTTATTACCTTATATTTCCTCTTTCTTAATGCTTATCCCAATTAGTATGAATTTATTTCATCCTAATCGTTATAAGGACATATCACAATGCTTGTTCAGCATTAATATTTTCTACTTTTTTAAGATCTGTGAGAGTAGGAATGTAACTGCCTTATATAGCTCTCTATAGCTACCATCAATAGTTTAATAGTGTTAGATAAATAATAGGTGCTTGATTTCTGCTAAGTCAATTGGAACACAGTTTACAAATGCTGGTTGGGCTCTTCTAAAGAGGCTATGAAAACCAAGCCAGAGATTTTGGACTTGATTCTGTAGGGAATGGAAAGGAAGTGAATGTGTTTGAGCAAGGAAATAGCAGAATAAAAACAATTATTTAGAAACAGTGATCTAATAGCTTTCTGGAGAATGGTCCCAGATAAAAGGTTACTACAGAACTCTAGTTAAGACTAAGTAACTTATAACCTAAACATATTGTAGAGAAGATGGACAGTGAGAATAAAAAGAAATGGAAAGATGTCATTCCATTTTTTTCCCATAAATTACTTGGGTGTAGTCATTTTATTTCATTAGGAAACCTCTTTTTATTCTGTGATTATAACAGGAGGATTGTAATAGGGTAAACAGATTGCAATAGGGAAGAACAAATCTGACTCCATACTAGATCTGCTCTGTTCACACACTTAGTCATGCTGGTTCTGTAAGTTTTGTAAAACAATGTTGCCTATAGCCTGAAATACACAAGATAGCCTATTCTCAGGACTCTGAACTTTAGAGAGTTCACTTATATAGAGATAACAAATTTGTAGCACAGAGAATAGTATTTGCTTGTTGGAGATTTACAGGAACATCGTGATCCAACCTATGTGGACAAGAACACGGGATTTCAACACCAAGAAGTTTGTAACAACTAACCAGGTGCCTCCCTCACAAAGTGCTTTGCTGAAACCCTCAAGGAGTTTGGGGTTTTTAGGGCACGAGCCAGCAGTCTCCTTGTATGACCCTGCAATAAACCTTCTTCTGCTTCAATCTCCAGTGTTTTGGCCTGTTTGGTCTTAATGTGTGTTGGGCATATGAACTTACACCAATAATAGGATCATGTCACTGCCACCAGAGTTCAGGTATCTAAGTGGTGGCCAAAGCTAAGGTTTTTAATGAGGTGGGTCCAGAAATGTACACGGCAGAGGCCTGAAAGCAACACATTTCAATATTCTCTTTGAGTGACCCTCTTTTCTTATTTGTTTCCTCTATTTTTTATGTCTAACATATAGATATACACACATATCACTATATCTAGACTTATATCTATATCTATCTGTTACATCATAGTCATTTTCTTCCATATGCTCCACATTCTCAGTCAGTAATCGGACCAGCCACACAGATAGCTTCTGCTCCTCATAAACCAATGATCCTCAAATATTTTCCTATATTCTCCTGATTGTCAGACCTAAATATTCAGCATCATACTAGACATCCCTGTTCAGATGTCCCACCAAGCACCCTTAACTCAGTATGTCCTGAGCTGTATTCATTAGCTTTATTGGATGTGAGAAGAGTAGAGACAGTGAAATATTATTATTTGTGGTTAATAGTTGTATCCATGAAAATTCTTTCTATATAATATTTAGCAGTGAGTATTCTTTTAGCTATGTACTGATGAGAAAACAAGAAGGCATAGAGATAGGATAACACACTCCATATCAAACTCTACCCGTGAGCAGAGACAAGCACTTTGCCCTAAAGGAGAGAAGTCAGTAAAAAGTAAAAAATCGCAATATTTGTTTTAAAATACTAATTGAAAAAAGTGCCAACATTCCTTCTGAACTAAATTTATAAAAGGCTATAGTTAAAAAGCCTAAAAGCACTCCCTAAAATGAATCCATTTTTAATGTAATTTTAAAAGCCTGTGTTATTCTTAAATAGTGTGCAAATGGAAACCTCAATTTTCTTTATTTATTAATGAATTCAAAATATTCCAAGTGGCTGCTCTTGCTGTGGAAAGGTGCTAGATGGCCAGGTGCTGATCCATGGTTAATTAAACAAAAAGAAACTGTTTTTCAAAAAGTGGTATGGAACTCTGTGAGAATAGCTCTGCCTTTCAAGCATTCCATCTGTCAACCTCAAAAATAAAATATCCAGCTATTTTACCAGCAAACCTCAGGAATAGCAAGAGAGTTGCAAATCTGGACAGCCAAGCTATGGTAGATCATAGCAGGGTAAATTGGGGAGGGTTGTTTTGGATAAAAGTTTATTGGAGAAGAACCAGAGTTTGAGGTTGTGGCAGCTTCCTGTTGCCTGCAAGTGGTGGCTAGTACACTGTTGTCGAGGAAGAGTGGAGGGGTGTGGATTAAGCTCAGGATATGAAATTCCCATAAGAAAACCACTCTCCCCACTAGAAATAGCATTCTAATCATCAAGGATAGAAAATTAAGAAGAGAATTTTGTGCAAACAATTTTACACAAACAGATCTTGTTAAAATAATTTTTATCTTCCTTCTTCTTGCTAGCTACACAGACTACGAAAAGTGGCATGTGTGTAAAAACCTCCCATCAGGGATTCCTGACTCCATTTTAAATAGAGTTTCCCTTTATTTTCAGATATCTTCTCAAATATTTGTATTTCTCTGACTGATTCAATCAAATGGTGCATCTGTGTGCATGGCAATTTGTGTGTCCAGTCCGTTTTGTTCCCTATTTTTAAAAGTCCAACCTTATATACAACATCTGTATCTTTTTCATGCTATGTTACTTCTATAGAGCTCATACAATGTGATTAACAGGCACAAGCAGTGCAGTCTGGTTTCTGCATGGCATAAATTAGACACTCGATACACACTTGTCAAATGAGTAAAGCACTGCACTTTAACTGCTATCTCGAAGTGATCAGTTGACTCTATACAGAACAATCCATTGACCTCTTTTTATTCCTTAATATTTATCTTTATTTCTATTTGCCATCTTCCTAGCCACCTGGTCCAAATTTATCTGGACAGAAATCTCGCATTTGCCTATATCTCTGGGTCTATTTATGGTATTTCTGCTGCCTAGAATGCCACTGAGCCACATCCCTGTCACTCTGCCTGGTGGAAAATTCATCCATCATCAAAGTGTCACTCTGAATACTTTCAACATTTAAATGAAGCCCTCCCTGTTCACTCTAGCTAATGATACTTTCCTGCCTTCTCCAAACGTATATTCATTTGCATCACTCACATGGTACTGTTCTTCTACCTGGCACTTTAACTTTCTAGAGCTTATCATTCCATCTAAACTACTAAAAATTTTAAAGACAGCATCCGTATCGAAGAAAATATTTTCAATTGTCCTTTAGGTCTCTTAAGTTATAGTTCATATACAATTTTAAGCTTGATATGAAGGAATAAGAAGTTAGAAAATACAAAAAGCAAATTCACGTCTCCCTGAACTATAGCTCCCTGGGACCATTTATATGAGAGCAAATAATTCTTGTGTCCTTGAGGACATTAGCATGATGCAGGTCAGAGGAATAATTGATGTGTATAAAATACACCCTGAATCCTAAATAAATAATGTGTCAATTACTTATTAATAATATCTTATTTATTATGCAGCTATAATGATTTAATAAATTTACCAGAAGAGTTGACTTTTAATAAATTATTAATAACTATATTAACAATATATTTTATTCATTATTAAGTGATAATAGTTGAACAAATTTTCTGAGAGATTTAACATTTACGAACATTTTTACATCTACTATAAAATTTAATCTTTACAATAAGACCAAATGATAGAAAATGTTAAATCTACCAGATTTTACAGAAGGAAATGCTGAAAGTCAATGGGTTCAGTAAGATATCCCAAGGTCACACTGTTAAAAAGTAGAAAAATCAGGGTCCAAATTTTAGTGTTCTAATTTCAGTGAGTAAAACAGACATAGTCTGCATTGTCTGCTTGATGAGGCACTGAAAAGCTAGAAACAAAAATAAGTGAAAAAGGAGTATTTTTTTGGTGGAGACTAACAGTAGGCAGAGAGCAGAACATTTTGAGATAAAGTGATCAGGGAAGACATCATGGAAAGCATTATTTTTAAGCTAAGGATTGAAGGATGAGCCAGACATTGAAGGAAACAAACAGAAACAGTGGAAGAGCACTGAAGTATAGAAACAGGTTTGTGCAAAGGCCTTAAAATAAATGCGCGACTTATCACAACATAAAACATCCTTCATGAAGTGGCTCCCAAGTATGAATTATGCGCCAACTACTCTTCATGCCTTCCACCCTTCATACCGGAAGAAAACCCCAAACATTTCGTGAACTGCATATTCTTTCATACTTTTGCATATGTTTTCTCTTCTACCTGAAATATCTTTTCCGGGAATCTCTACGCAGAAGAAAAATATATTTAATCTGAAAATTTTTTCTCAGGTGGTAGTAATTCTCTCACAGTTTCTCTATCCCTACTCCAGTTTAGCTAAATGAGTCTCTCCCATATATTTTAACATTACTCTCATTTTTGTTCACAATTTCAATAAAGAGTGATTTATATAACATAACATCACCTATTGAGTTATGCAAGCAACATCACAATCTAATTTTAGAATATTTGCATCACTCAAGAAATAAAATGTACAGTGCTTCCCTATTCCTTTCTTCAGCTCCGGGAAACTGCTAATCTACTTTCTAACATTTGTTTTTTCTGGACATTCTACATAAATGGAATCATAAAATATGTGTTCTTTGACGTTTGATTTCTTTCACTTGGCATAACATCATTTTTGAGATTCATCTGAGATATAGCATGTTCATTATTTTTATTGATAACTTTACATTGAATGGAAACATCAAAGCTTATACATTCACCAGCTGATAGACATTTAGCTTAACCTACTTTTATCTATTGTGAATGATACTGCTATGAATAAACATTCACATAAGATTATTTGCTAGGACATATGTTTTCTTCATTTTCTCTAGGTAGATATCCAGGAGTAGTACTGTTGAATCACATAATATTCCACCTTCCCTTCAGTTCCATGCCTTCCATGCATCCTTCTCTCAGCGTGCACACCATTCTTTAATTGTTTATTTATTTGTCCTTCTTTTTACATATCTATCTCCCCCTGTTGGGCCATGAGCATCATTACAACAGGCAGCATGACAATTTCTTTAGCAGTTATAGGTACATAGTAGGATTCATAAACTTCCTAAAATCTGATCCCAGATCCTCTTCTTAAAGATGGGAGCATTCATGTTCACAGCTGCAGAGGGTGCTTGACTGCTGAGGCTCACAAATGAGCTTCTCCCCAAGAACTGTCCTTTGTCAAGAAGCTGGTTTGCACAAGGGTATTTTCCTTTCCTATAGGCCTCCCAGATCCAAGTATTGATCTGTGCAAGGATACAAGGACTTGGCTTCTTACTTCTTTTCAGGACATCTCTTAAAGGCATCCTAGCTCCACAGCATCTTTTGGGACTGGCTGGGACCACTGTTGCTGCTCTACCCAGGTCTCATCTTCTTTTTGCCCAATCCCGCTCTCCCTGTCTTCTCCCCACGTAAATAAAGAAACACAAAATTTTGCTGGGAGCACTCCTCAATAAACCTTCTGTAAACAAGTGTCAGTCCTAGAATCTGGTTCCTGGGGAACCTGACTGGCCATTTATATAGGGAATTCAAAAAGGAAGTCAGCTGTCAAGGAGATAATAATCTTCAATAACCCCTTTTTTTTTCCACAGGCACTTAATCCAACAATTGTTTATGATATAGCTGTAACTGACATATAATTCAGGTCCCACCTGACCCTTGACAATGAGCTAAGGTCAATGTAAGCCCATCCTTATTCTATGTCACTGGAAAATCAAAAGCCCTGATTTTTTTTTTTTTTTAAGAATTATTGAGGAAAAGGAATGGTTAAGTTCTTAGGATTGCACTAACTGTTTGATTTGTTTTACACTTTTTATTGCTCTACCTTTCTTTATTTTGAACTATATTACTCCAGATAAAAGACTTCTATCATTTTTTTTTTTAAAGCCCATTCACTGATGACTTGAGTTGACTGTTGAATATCCAAGGACATCAAGAAAGTGTTGACACTTTAGTGAAGGACATATTGTCAATTGCATATTAGATTTCCCCTGGGCTTAAATTTTCCTTTGGCCTTCCCGTCAGGGTATTTTTTTTACTATGGCCACTTCACCCCCAGGACTATGTCACCATCATGCCATTTTCCTGGAATTTGTTTTTCCACTCTTTTTTCCCCCCCATCACTCACTTTTCTTTCTTTCTTATTCTATTCCTCTCTCAGGAGCACATGCCTCCCATTGCAGTCAGTAAGGCTCTCTGCTGTATTTATACTCATATACTCAGTGTCTCTTTTGTATATGAAATGGCTTTCAAGGCTTTCTCCTAAAAAAAAAGTTATCTCCTAAAAAGAATTCAGGCTCCAGCCACTAAGATATTTTCCATCTTCACTACATAGAGATGCATTAATTCATTCTGAGAGAACACTAATACATTTATTACTTAATATTTTGAGTAAGTAACTATGCAATCTTTCTGACTTCTATAATTTTGTCACCATACAGAACCAGGACACATGATCTAAAAAGCTTTATTATGTTTTGGATGAAAGCACTGCATCAGGGTCTGCAGGACTATTTGCAGGTTCAAAAATTCACCATGAGGAGCCAAAGGATTCATGGTTATGGTACACTCACAGTTATGATACACTCACAGTTGTGGTACACTCACAGTTACGGTATACACTCATGGTTATGCTATACACTCAAGGTTCTGGTACACTCACAGTTATGGTACACTCATGGTTATGGTTTATTACAGTGAAAGGATACATATAAAATAAGAACAGAGAAAAGGCACATGGAGTGGAGTCAGGGAGAAGCCAGAGACAAGCTTACCAGTGTAGCCTTCTAGTAGTCACACCAAGTTACATTTAATTCTCCCAGCAAGGATTCATAGCAACACAACAGTGTTGTCAACCAAGGAAGCTCATCCTAGCCTTGAGTCCAGGGTTTTCATGGGGGGTTGGTTTAGTCAGGAACCCAGCTAGCTAGCACACGCACAGCTAGGCTGGCTACTCAGACTCCAGTACCCCGAAGCAAAAACAGAAGTCCATAGTAAACCACATTGTTAAGCTCTAATCATACTGTTGCAGCATGCCCCAAGGTCTGCTCACACCTACAAAAACACTCACCAGGCAGACATTTCTAGGGTTCAGAGCTCTCAGCTCCCATAGGCCAGCCAAGGCTCAGTCCTAAAAATAAGCTTTTCTTGGGACTGTGTAGGATTTTAACCTTCTAAGTTAATCCTTTCCTATACTATGTTGACTTAAGCATCTAATTTCAGGTTCTAGAATCCTTATCATTTCATTCAATCATCCAGGCATTAAAATAGGAAAGTAACTCAGAAAGTCATCTAAAGCCACCCATATAGTATGTATCAGTATTAACTAAAGTCCACCAAAATCCCAAACTCAGAAATTCGCTGGTTAGATTTGCTCCTTATCTGCAGACAGTCATACATTCTACAGCCTTTCTGATGAGGGTACAGAACTAGGCCCTGTCCCCTCCTTGGAAGAGAGATTAGATGGAATCCCAGCTGATCCTACTGTGTATCTACTATAGCATTTTCTACCTGGCCCCTGTCCATTGTTTTGTCCCTTTGTGTCCATTGCAGATAATGCCAATAGCATCAGTGAAAATATTGAATCTTTAAAGGTTGGGGAAGAGTTAGGAGGTAAATCAACCCACTCTTCAGAGACACTGCTGTTTGTCTAGAACATTGAGAAATAAGGTCAGTATTTCCTTCACAGTCCACAGAATTTGCTGGGATTGTAAACTGGGAGTCTGTCTATACTCACTGCTCCCTGTGCAAAGCAGATTAATAGAACTGAGCCACTGAAACATAGGACAGAGAAAAAAGCAAGCAGAAAGTAATTCTACTGATATAACTAATATACCTACCGCTCTCCCAGGGCCTCCTCTGGTGACATCTATCCTCACCCTAATCTTTTTTGCTTGCCTCTCTCCCTCCATCACTTTCCTCCTTCCCTTTGACTCACTGCTCTTTCTCCTTGCATCCTTTGCTTACATTCTTTAAATATTTACTAAACTCTACTCTGTTTCAAGAACTATGCTATACACTAAGAATCCAGTTATAAATGAGATCAACATAGTCACTCCCTTCATGAAATTCACTGCCTATCAGAAATGAGCTTTCAAGTATAGAAGTTGTAGTGGCCAGCCACTCTCCACATCCAGAAAGCTACTTTGCCTTCAGTCTTGTCTCTGATCACCCACCATCACCTCCTTCTTTGTATTCAGCACCACAGCCATGGTAAGCAAGAATATTGACTTGAGACCTCACATATGTGCTTTCTTGTCTGAGCTTTGCATTCTGCATCTTCTGTTGTAATATCCTTTTTACCTAGACCCTTGCACTAGATCTAATTTCTTCTATTAATCCTTCAGTTTTCCTCTTAGCACTGACTCAGGGAAGCCGTCTCTGACTGTCTCCTGTGATCAATATTATTCAGTACTTTTGAAACGCATTCATGTTGACATGTGGAAGCCACAGGCTTTGCAGCTATCATTTCAGGCTCCATGCCTGAGCCACACAGGGAAACCTTTCTTCTGACACATCAGATACACCCAGAGGAAGTCATTCCTTTGAATTCTTCTAATTGTAGGATACACTTGAGTAATTCCTGCAGCAAACAACTGCTCTCTCAGGAATTAGGAAAATGTAAAACAAAGAACCAACAACCAACTAACTTCGCTACTCTAGGGGTTTCTCTTTTTATTAATTGTTTGCCCCATTTTTCTTTCACTCGACACACATTGTTTAACTCTGCAGTGCCCCCACGTGGAAGTGTTCTCTTTTTAGTTCAGTTCAGTCACTCAGTCATGTCTGACTCTTTGCAACCCCATGAATCGCATCACACCAGGCCTCCCTGTTGATTACCAACTTCCGGACTTCACTCAGACTCACGCCCATCGAGTCCGGGATGCCATCCAGCCCGGGATGCCATCCAGCCATCTCATCCTCTGTCGTCCCCTTCTCCTCCTGCCCACAATCCCTCCCAGCATCAGAGTCTTTTCCAGTGAGTCAACTCTTCACACGAGGTGGCCAAAGTACTGGAGTCTCAGCTTTAGCATCATTCCTTCCAAAGAACACTCAGGGCTGATCTCCTTCAGAATGGACGGGTTGGATCTCCTTGCAGTCCAAGGGACTCTCAAGAGTCTTCTCCAACACCACACTTCAAAAGCATCAATTCTTTGGCGCTCAGCCTTCTTCACAGTCCAACTCTCACATCCATACATGACCACTGGATAAACCATAGCCTTGACTAGATGGAACTTTGTTGGCAAAGTAATGTCTCTGCTTTTGAATATGCTATCTAGGTTGGTTATAACTTTTCATCCAAGGAGTAAGTGTCTTTTAATTTCACGGCTGCAGTAACTATCTGCAGTGATTTTGGAGCCCCAAATAATAAAGTCTGACACTGTTTCCACTGTTTCCCCATCTATTTCTCATGAACTGATGGGACTGGATGCCATGATCTTCGTTTTCTGAATGTTGAGCTTTAAGCCAACTTTTTCGCTCTCCTCTTTCACTTTCATCAAGAGGCTTTTTAGTTCCTCCTCACTTTCTGCCATAAGGGTGGTGTCATCTGCATATCTGAGATGAACTGAGAATCCATGAACAGTTCTCTTCTCAGGGAGTCTCAAAAAGCAAATCTTTTTGTTGGCCACTGCATGGGCGTCCTATGTTCCTGCAGCAACAAATTATCATAAGCTTAGTAGCTTAAAACAACACAATCTGTTTTTCATGTTTATGGAGATCACAAGTCTGAAATAGGTCTCACTGCATTAAAACCAAGGTGTTGGCACTACTGTCTTCCTCTGAAGGGGAAAATTCACTTCTGTGCTTTTGCCAGCTTCCAGAGAATACCTGAATTTCCTGATCCACAGCCCCTTCCTCCATTTTCAAACCCAGATCTTGAAATGTCTCCTCACTCTCCCTCTCTCCCCTCTGTCTCTTTCTCTCAATTCTGCTTTCATTGATATATCACCTTCCCCCTTATTAAGGATCCTGTGATTATATTGGGCCTACTTGGATAGTTTAGAAAAATCTCCCTATCTTTACATTCTTAATCAGATCTGCCAATTCTCTTTTACTGTATAAATAACATATTCATACATTCTGGGTGTTAGGACATGGATATCTTTGAGGGACTATTGTTCTGTCTAGCATAGCCATAAATGGCTTCCTCTGTAGCCACTAGAGACATTCTTTCTATTTGGCACTATAAAGTGTTTTAAAATACTGAATTCTGTTCCCTTACTGTATTGAGCAACGATGTGAACTGGTCTTGTCATGACCATAATGTGTTAGTCTTGGATTTTTTTGTTTCCTGTTCTTTTTTCTCTACCTCTTTGGCTTTCCTACTAACACTACTGTATATAACCCACTGCTGGGAGGTTGGCTCTGGGTTTCCACATGTATTGCTCATGCTGATGTGGGAGGTGAGGGGAACTTCTCTATCAGTCTTGAAACAAATGTATTATACTAAAAAGTAGGGCTGCCTTATTCTTTCGGTTTCCTTGAGCATTAGTAATATTATAACATGTCTATATTGAAAAGCAGAGATATTACTTTGCCAACAAAGGTTGTCTAGTCAAGGCTACGGTTTTACCTATGGTCATGTATGGATGTGAGAGTTGGACTGTGAAGAAGGCTGAGCACCGAAGAATTGATGCTTTTGAACTGTGATGTTGGAGAAGACTCTTGAGAGTCCCTTGGACTGCAAGGAGATCCAACCAGTCCATTCTGAAGGAGATCAGCCCTGGGATTTCTTTGGAAGGAATGATGCTGAAGCTGAGACTCCAGTACTTTGGCCACCTCATGCGAAGAGTTGACTCACTGGAAAAGACTCTGATGCTGGGAAGGATTGGGAGAAGGAGGAGAAGGGGACGACAGATGAAATGGCTGGATGGCATCACTGACTCGATGGACATGAGTCTGAGTGAACTCCGGGAGTTGGTGATGAACAGGGAGGCTTGGTGTGCTGCAATTCATGGGGTTGCAAAGAGTCGGACATGACTGAGCAACTGAACTGAACTGAACTGACTTATTCTACATTTGTAATCCAGGGATTCAGGCTTAATTTTTAATCCTGGCTGTACCACAGACATACTGTGTGACTTTCATTCAATGAATTATTCTGCCTATGACTTAGTTTTCCTTATTCGGATAATAACAGATTTAGATAATAATATCTACATTGTTGAAGGCAAAAGGAGAAGGGGGCAGCAGAGGATGAGATGGTTAGATAGCATCATTGATTCAGTGAACATGAATTTGAGAAAATTCCAGGAGATAGTGATGGAAAGGGGAGCCTGGCATGCTGCAGTCCATAAGGTCACAAAGATTTGGGTACAACTTAGCAACTGGACAATAGCAATCCACATTGCTGATTTCTTATAGAAATTTATTGAGGTAATACTTGCAATGCCCCTGTGCAGGCTACATAGAGACTGTAGGATTTCTATATATTGTTGTCATATGATATCCACATGAAAGAAAACATGGGAAGTGAGATGAGGTAAGGTTATAGAAAGACTTGAATGACCAGATAAGGAGGGAATGTGGTCCCTGGAATCAAACTTAAAGCCTCAGGTAGTGCTTATCCCCAGATCCTTGGAGCGCTACTCTTGAAGAGTCTTTCCCCTCTTTCCTTAAACTTTTTCCCAAACCTCATTTCAAACTAGAAGTTCTTATTAACAGTTGGAAGATTGGTTGGTTATCTCAAACAACCCCTTCTGAAACCACTATTCATGGACATATGCTTTCTACAATCTATAGGAATTCCTGATAATTTCCTCCTCTTGAATAATGTCAATCATTTTGATCTAAATAGATTCTTGGTTTTCCAGATAACTAATACTTCCTAGCCCTATCAGTTCAGTTCAGTTCAGTCGCTCAGTTGTGTCCAACTCTTTGTGACCCCATGAATCGCAGCACGCCAGGCCTCCCTGTCCATCACCATCTCCAGGAGTTCACTCAGACTCATGTTCATCGAGTCCGTGATGCCATCCAGCCATCTCATCCTCTGTTGTCCCCTTCTCCTCCTGCCCCCAATCCTTCCCAGCATCAGAGTCTTTTCCAATGAGTCAACTCTTCACATGAGGTGGCCAAAGTACTGGAGTTTCAGCTTCAGCATTATTCCTTCCAAAGAAATCCCAGGGCTGATCTCCTTCAGAATGGACTGGTTGGATCTCCTTGCAGTCCAAGGGACTCTCAAGAGTCTTCTCCAACACCACAGTTCAAAAGCATCAATTCTTCGGCACTCCGCTTTCTTTATGGTCCAGCTCTCACATCCATACATGATTACTGGAGAAATCATTGCTTTGACTAGACAGACCTTTCTTGGCAAAGTAGTGTCTCTGCTTTTTAATATGCTGTCTAGGTTGGTCATAGCTTTTCTTCTAAGGAGCAAGCGTCTTTTAATGTCATGGCTGCAGTCACCATCTGCAGTGATTTTGGAGCCCCCCCCAAAATAAAGTCTGTCACTCTTTTGATTGTTCCCCATCTATTTGCCATTAAGAGATGGGACCAAATGCCATGATCTTCGTTTTTTGAATGTTGAGTTTCAAGTCAGCTTTTTTCACTCTCATCTTTCACTTTGATCAAGAGGCTCTTTAGTTCCTCTTCACTTTCTGACATAAGGGTGGTGTCATCTGCATTACGGAGGCTGTTGATACTTCTCCCAGCAATATTGAATTCAGCTTGTGCTTCATCCAGTTTGGCATTTCACATGATGTATTCTGCATATAAGTTAAGTAAGCAAGGTGACAATATACAGAGAGGGTATCAGTTCAGTCCAGTCACTCAGTCGTGTCCGACTCTTCGCGACCCCATGAATTGCAGCACGCCAGGCCTCCCTGTCCATAACCATCTTCCGGAGTTCACTCAGACTCATGTTCATCGAGTCCGTGATGCCATCCAGCCATCTCATCCTCTGTCGTCCCCTTCTCCTCCTGCCCCCAATCCTTNGAAGAAGAACTAAAAAGCCTCTTGATGAAAGTGAAAGAGGAGAGTGAAAAAGTTGGCTTAAAACTCAACATTCAGAAAACGAAGATCATGGCATCCGGTCCCATCACTTCATGGGAAATAGATGGGGAAACCGTGGAAATAGTGGCTGACTTTATTTTTATGGGCTCCAAAGTCACTGTAGATGGTGACTGCAGCCATGAAAATAAAAGATGATTGCTCCTTGGAAGAAAAGCTAAATAGCATATTTTTAAAGTATAGACATTACTTTTGTCAATAAAGGTCCATCTAGTCAAAGTTACGGTTTTTCCAGTAATCATGTATGGATGTTAGAGTTGGATTATAAAGAAAGCTGAGCACTGAAGAGCTGATGCTTTTGACTGTGGTATTGGAGAAGAAGAGTCTTGAGTGTCCCTTGGACTGCAAGGAGATCCAACCAGTCCATCCTAAAGGAAATCAGCCCTGAACATTCATTGGAAGGACTGATGCTGAAGCTTAAACTGTAATACTTCGGCCACCTGATGCGAAGAACTAACTCATTGGAACAGACCCTGATGCTGGGCAAGATTGAAGGCAGTAGAAGAAGGGGACTACAGAGGATGAGATGGTTGGATGGCATCACTGATTCAAAGAACATGAGTTTCAGTAAATTCCCAGGAAGCCTGGCATGTTACAGTCCATGAAGTCACAAAGACTTGTCAGATACAACTGAGTTACTGAACTAAACTGAACTGATACAATTTAGTAACATTACTATCAAAATCACTTAATTCTCTTTTAATACATAAATCTTTAACTTGGGAAACAATATCATGAATTATACTTCACATGACTTTCTAAATAAAAACAGTTCATAGTTCAAAGTTTTAAAAGCACTTTACCAGTGAAGCTAAAGCTAATCATTTGTCTTGGCTAACCAAGCATTTAAAAGCTAGTTTTAAATTTACAGGCAATTTTTTTTATAATTTCCATTTTATTTCTGTTCTATTACCTAAGCCAAGAGTAGCCCGCATGAACATACACACAGAAACCCTAAAATATGTAGATTCATCATATATGGAGATAATCTCATTGCTCTTTTTTTTCCCCCTTGGCCTTCCCCCTGGTTTCACTTGACCCATTTGTTTGTTTACTCAAACTTTAAGAACATAAATATGCCCAAATGAAGCATAACACTCTGTTTCTTGTCAATGTTCAGGAGATGGACTGCATGCTTTCATAGCTTTTCTCTTTGAAAAAGTTGGAAAATAGACACATCTGTGGGGTAACAAAGAAGCACACATTAAAAATTCTGTGCTTGTCTAGACATAATCAAACTCATTTCACAGTAGGTGTTAAATACTTCTAATTAAAGTAATTTAAGAAAATTTTTAAGAATTCAAGAATGGTAGCAAAATGTTAATTCAAAAATCAGAATTCTTATTTTCCCCAAGCTTCACTTTGGTCTCCATAGTAACCAGAACAGTTACTGGTCTGACTCTCTGTTAAATAATTACATATATTCAATAAGCACACATATATATATCACAATATAAATAAAATAAACTTTTATATATTTTATATAGATACATGTAGGTATATATAAGAAATATTGACAGAGGTAACAGATCTTTTTTTAAGTAACATGCTATCTAACCTATTTGTTCTTCTCCAAGTTTCCTCACAGCTCTTCTTTGTCAAAGTTTCCTAATCAACAAAGATTGATCTTTTCCAGGGAGCTTTGACACTTCCAAGGAACGTTTCAGTAGGCATGATGGACTAGAAAGAGAAAGCAAACTGCTTTTCACAAAGAGAGTAGGCTACAGAATTTGACATGCTCTGATGTCACTTGCCAAAAGTGGATAAATTGCATGACTTCTCTCCCATTAGACAGGATAGCCACCCTCCCTTTTATCTGAGCTAAAGAATTGCTACCTGAAAGCATTTTTCTGATGATAACACTCCACAGTAAAGCACAGATAACTCCAAAGAACAGATCTGTCTGCCACCATTCCAGCTCGTCCCTTTGTTTCAGCTGTGTATCACTGCAACTCCTCTTCATAGTTAAACAAAAACACACCCTTTCAGGTCCTCCTTAACTTTATCTTTTCTTGATCTCAAACCAGGAAAAAAAAAAAAAGATTGACACAATCATGTTTCTAGTGTTCCATTTAGACCAAAATCACTGTAAAAAAATGAAAAAAAAATACTTAAGAGGACTGGGAATAAAGAGAGAGTGAAAGAGAGGGACAGAGATAGGAAAAAAAAAAGCTGAAATGAAAAGTAAGCTTGAGGCAATATGGTACAGAATTTGAATTCATCTTGAGGATTACTCATTTCAAAGTTTTGGAGAAGTTTCTCAGACAATCTTATACAGTTTCTATTACAATATTAGAAAGTTAGTTGCAGTTCTATTATAGAATCTGATGACTCAGAGGATTAGTTTGCTTTTGTAGACTATTGATCAGAGGAATTTGGGGGGGAAGCAGGACTAAGGTTTTATCTGAACTCTAGTTAACTTTTTCATGAGTATTAACGGTATATACCTTCCGATAGTAATTCATAGGGTGTAAATGAGATGGTTACTTCATGCCTCAATTTTGTACGAGTTTGTGCAAATACTTTGTTTTTCACTGTTTAGTCATTTTAACTCCCATAATTCAGTAACAGTGTGAAACTTTACTCCATCTCAATTGTCTACTAGGTTAGGTTAGATTATAAGTGTTATAACAAACAATCCCAAAATGTCAGTAGCTTTATGGTAACAGTTTTATTTCTTGCTCATGGAACATGTTTAGTGGTAGGTTGGTAGGTGAAGCTTTGTTCATGATAAATATTCAAGAATCCAAATTGGTGGAGATTTACCATATTAAAATGCTACCATTGCAACAAGAAGTCTTGAGGTTTGTACCAGCAGGGGAAATGAGATAACTGAACCATTAAATCCTGGAAGTGAAACTGGACAATTTTGCTCACATTTATTGACTTTAAAAGGGTAGGGAAATGAAAGTCTCCATGTTCCAGAAAGCAAAGGAGATTCCAAAATTGATGTATAAAGTCTACTGTATCCCTTCTTCCCCAGAATAGGCTATTTGGGCTTATAGCTTGTGGAGGGTAGATCCTAGGATGGCTCCCATGATTTCTGCCCTCTAGTGTTCACGCTCTGGATGTACTTTGACCCCCACCCCACCTCCACCAGTGCTCTTTCACTTTGAGTGGGATCTTTGTATTCATTCGATCGAGATGCCACCCGGGGGAAAATAATAAATAAATAAAGTGGGTGGCTTAAACAAAATACTTTTTTTCAAAATTCCTGGAGATTATAAATCTGAGACCAAGGTATTGATCAAAAATTGATTTCTGAATTTCCTTCTTGCATTGTAGATGGCCATCTTCTCCATAAGTCTTTCCTCTACATACTTGTGTTCTAATCTCTTCTTCTAAGAACATTAATCACTGGATTAGCCCCCTGCTCCCTCCACCCAGTGAGATTCTGGTGGCTCAGATGGTAGAGACTCCTGGCAATGTGGGAGACCTGGGTTCAATCCTGGGTTGGGAAGATCCCCTAGAGAATGAAATGGCAACCCACTCCAGTGCTCTTGCCTGGAAAATCCCATGGACAGAGGAGCCTGGCAGGCCACAGAGTCAGACATAATTGGGGGTCTCAGAGTCAGACATAATTGAGAACTTTCACTTTCATTTTCTTTCCTCCCAATGACCTCAATACTGTATAATATCCAACCCCTCTAATATGGAGAAGGCAATGGCACCCTGCTCCAGTGCTCTTGCCTGGAGAATCCCAGGGACAAGGGAACCTGGTGGGCTGCCATCTATGGGGTCACACAAAGTTGGACATGATTGAAGTGACTTAGCAGCAATAGCAGCAGCATTCCTTAGTGTATAAATCAGAGGGTTGATCAAAGGTGTTCCAATTGTATAAAACACAACTATCATTTTATCCATGCAGAATGAAGTTGCAGGGTGTGTGTATATAAATATTCAAGGACTAAATAACAAGATGATCACAACGATGTGGGAGATGCAGGTGGAGAGGGCAACCCATCCAGTACTCTTGCCTCGAAAATCCCATGGACGGAGGAGCCTGAAGCCTGCAGTCCATGTGGTCACTGAGGGTCAAACATGACTGAGTGGCTTCACTTTCCNGCTCTTGCCTGGAGAATCCCAGGGACAAGGGAACCTGGTGGGCTGCCATCTATGGGGTCACACAAAGTTGGACATGATTGAAGTGACTTAGCAGCAATAGCAGCAGCATTCCTTAGTGTATAAATCAGAGGGTTGATCAAAGGTGTTCCAATTGTATAAAACACAACTATCATTTTATCCATGCAGAATGAAGTTGCAGGGTGTGTGTATATAAATATTCAAGGACTAAATAACAAGATGATCACAACGATGTGGGAGATG
Source organism: Neotragus pygmaeus (assembly GCA_006410875.1). Lineage (NCBI taxonomy): Eukaryota > Metazoa > Chordata > Mammalia > Artiodactyla > Bovidae > Neotragus > Neotragus pygmaeus. The sequence goes on along the minus strand of SJYV01031116.1, from coordinate 217,467 downwards.
CAGGTGGAGAGGGCAACCCATCCAGTACTCTTGCCTCGAAAATCCCATGGACGGAGGAGCCTGAAGCCTGCAGTCCATGTGGTCACTGAGGGTCAAACATGACTGAGTGGCTTCACTTTCCCTTTTCACTTTCATAAATTGGAGAAGGAAATGGCAACCCACTCCAGTGTTCTTGCCTGGAGAATCCCAGGGATAGGGGAGCCTGGTGGGCTGCCATCTATGCGATCGCACAGAGTTGGACACAACTGAAGTGACTTAGCAGCAGCAGCAACCCTCTTTAAAGGTTCTTTCTCTAAATATAGTCACAATTTGAGGTTCTGAAAGCTAGAGAATTCAACATATAAATTTTGGAGAAGAGAATGAAGGGAGAGGGCATACAATTCAGCCCATGAGCACCCATGACTTGCTTCTAGTCAGTAGAATATGGCAAAAGAGAAGAGATTTTATGAATAAAGTTCATTTCTCAATTCAGTTGATTTTCAGTTAATCAAAGGGGAAATTACCCTGAATGGGGCAGAGCTAGCCAGGCCTAAGACCTTGAAAAGGGGACTGGGTCTTTGTAGGGAGAGAAACTTTACCTAGGAACTACATGACACTGAAGATGTCTATGTAGCAGGAACTGTGAGTGGCCTCCAGGATCTGAGCACAGCCTCCATCCAACAGTCAGCAAAATGCTAGGGCCCTCAGTCAAAGAGATGCAAGGAAATGAATTCTGCCAACAATCTCAACAAGCTTGGAGGTGGTTTCCACTGCTACCAAGCTTCCAGATGATAATGCAGCCCAGCCAGCAACTTTCTTACAGCATTGTAAGATCTGAGCAGAAAACCCAGATAAAGCACATGCAGATTCCTGACCCTGGAAACTGAGATAATAAATGTGTGTTGTTAAAGAAATATGTGTTATCACTAGATCTGTGATAAGTTGCTATTAAACACTAGAAGTGAATATATAGCTAGACTGACTTCATTAACATTTGAGGTATGTGCTCAGTTGCTCAGTTGTGTCCAACTCTTTGCAACCCTATAGATTGTAGCCTGCCAGGTTCATATGTCCATGGAATTTTCCAGGCAAGAATACTGTTTCCATTTCCTCTTCCAGGGGATCTTCCCAAACCAGGAATCAAACACACATCTCTTGAATCTCCTGCATTGGCAGATGGATTTTTTACCTCTAGCACCATCTGTGATATCAGACACTGATAAAAGAAATGTAAGTTTATGTGTTTTAAATAACCCCATTCCCAGTTATTGTGATGTCTTTATCATTGTTTTCTCTTTGCCTTATTTTTCTCTCATGGTAACTTGTTTGTGTGTACATGCATGTATGTGTGTGTGTGTGTGTGTGTGTGTTAAAGCAGAGAATATTTTCTTAAACTCTACCACTAGCCTATCATGAGCATTCAGTAAGCAACTTTATTGCAATTAACTCTCCCTGTTTTTGTGTATATAGCTAGAAAAGAAGCTGCCAAACAAGGCTAGCAGAACTTTTGGAAAGGATTAGCTTTCAGAAATTGCATCTTGCTACCTAACTGTCATTTTCTAGATGTAACAAAATCCAGTATCCTTTGGGTTTGTGAGAGAAGCACCAAGGAACTAGATCCTTGCAAAAAGTTTCAGTTCAGTTCAGTTCAGTTGCTCAGCTGTGTCCCACTCTTTATGACCCCATAGACTGCAGCATGCCAGGCCTCCCTGTTCATCACCAACTCATGTCCATTGAGTTAGTGATGCCATCTAACCATCTCATCTTCTGTTGTTCCCTTCTCCCACCTTCAATCTTTCTCAGCATCAGGGTCTTTTAGGCAAATAATAAAGTTATATCACACTGGTGTTTTGGCAAAGTACAAATCTGGAAACTATATTATTCCGGGTTTTAACAAAAGCATTTTAGACTCTTTTGAAACACTGTCTGACATAACACTTGGCTGTACATGTTTGTCAAAAAATTAATGGGTTTTATCTTTTTCAGTTCTAATTGTATTGATTAGAGCCCTCAACCTTTTTTTCGTGATGAATCTAGGTAAAGGTTTGTCAATTTTGTTCTTCATTTCAAAGAACCAACTTTAGGTTTCATTGATATTTTCTATTGTTTTGTTTTTAGTTCTTTTATTTCTGCTCGATTTTTATGACTTACTACCTACTAACTTTGGGTTTTGTTTCTCCTACTTTCTCTAATTCCTTTATATGTATGGTTAGGTTGTTCACTTCTTATTTTTCTTATTTCTTGAGGTAAGATTGTATAACTATAAACTTCCCCCTTAGAATGGCTTTTGCTACATCCCATAGGTTTTGTTATAGTGTGTTTTGCTTTCATTTGCTCTAGGTATTTTTTATTCCTCTTTTATTTCTTCAGTGACCCACCAGATGTCTAGTCATACTGTTTAACCTCCATATGTCTGTGTTTTTTACAGTTTTTTTCTTGTAGTTGATTTCTAATCTTAGAATGTTGTGGTCAGAGAGATGATTGATATGATTCCAATTTTCTTAAATTTTCTGAGGCTCACTTTATGGCCAAGCATGTAATCAATCCTGGAGAATGTTCCATGCACACTTGAGAAGATTGTGTATTCTACTGCTTTTGGATGAAATGCTCTATAAAAACCAATTAAAACAATCATAAGATACTACTATAAGCAACTATATGTAAAAAAATATGCAAACTAGAAGAAATGGACAAATTCTTAGAAAGGTACAATCTTCCAAGACTGAACCAGAAATAAATAGAAAATATGAACATATCAGTCACAGGTACTGAAATTAAAACTGTGATTAAAAAGCTCATATTTCTGAAACTCTTCCAAAAAATTATAGAGGAAAGAATAGTCCTAAACTCATTCTATGAGGCCATAATCACCCTGTCACCAAAACCAGATAAAGGTTCCACAAGAAAAGAAAATCACAGACCAGTATCATTGATAAACATAGATACAAAATTCCTCAACAAAATACTAGAAAGCCAAATTCAACAATACATTAAAAAGGTTATGCACACACACACACAATACACCATGATCAAGTGGGGTTTAACCCAAGGAAGTGAGGATTTTTCAATATCCATAAATCAATGTCATACCCCACATGGACAAATTGAAGAATAAAAACCATATGATTATCTTGATACAGAAAATACTTTTGACAAAATTCAACATCCATTTATGATAAAAATTGTGAACAAAGAGGGAAAAGAACTCAAAATAATAAAGGCCATATATGAAAAATCTACAGTAAAGATCATATTCAATGGTGAAAAGCTGAAGGTATTTCCTCTAAGATCAAGAACAAGACAAGGATGTCCACTCTCACCACTTTTATTCAACATAGTTTTGGAAGTCCTAGCTATGGAAATCGGAGAAGAAAAAGAAATGAAAGATCCAAACTGAAAAAGAAAAAGTGCAACTGTCACTGTTTGCTGATGACATAATATACATAGAAAATCCTAAAGATTTTAGCAAAAAACTATTAGAGCTCATGGACGAATTCAGTGTTTCAGGACACAGACTTAATAAACAAAAATCTGTTGCATGTCTACAAACTAACAACAAAAGATCAGAAAGAGAAATTAAAGACATAATCTCATCTACCTTCACATCAAAGGAATAAAATACATAGAAATAAAACCACCTAAGGAAAAAAAATATACGGACTCTAAAAACTAAGTTCTTGATAAAAGAAAGAAAGTTGACACAAAGATGGAAAGATATACCAAGTTCTTGGTTTAGAAGAACAAACTTTTTCAAAATGATGATACTACTCAAGGTAATCTACAGATTCAGTGCAATCCCTATCAAGTTACCAATGGTATTTTTCACAGAATTAGAATAAAAACTCTTAAAATTTGTATGGAAACACAAAAGACCCTGAATAGCCAAAGCAATCATGAGAAAGGGTAACACAGCTGGAGGAACTGAGTCTCTGACTTCAGACTATATTACAAAGTTATAGTCATTAAGATAGTATTGTATTGTTATAAAAACAGAAATATAGATCAAAGAAACAGGATATAAATTCCAGAGATAAACCCACATATCTATAGTCACCTAATTTATGACAAAGGAGGAAAGACTATACAATGGAGGAAAAAAAAGAGAATATTCTTTAACACGGTATACAAAAATAAACTCAAAATGGATTAAAGACCTAAGTGCAGGACCAGATATAAAACACTTAGAGGAAAATATAGGCAGAATACTCTGACATACATCACAGCAATAGCTTTTTCAAGCCATCTCCTAAAGTAACGGAAATTAAAACAAATTAAACAAATATGACTTAATTAAATTCAAATGCTTATGAACAGCAAAGAAAACCATAAACAAAACAAAAAGACAACCCACAGGATGGGAGAAAACATTTGCAAATGATGCAACCAACGAAGGATTATTGTCCAAAATTTACAAACAGCTCATGTAGCTCCATTAAAAAAAAAAATCAAAAAATGGGTGGACATTTCTCCAAAGAAAACATAGATGGCCAAGAGACACATGAAAAGCTGCTCAACCATCACTAATTATTATCGAAATGAAAATCAAACTACAATGCGATATCACCTCACGCCAGTCAGAATGGCCATCATCAAAATATTTACAAACAATAAATGCTACAGAGAGTGTGGGAAAAAGGGAACCTTCCTACATTGTGGCTGGGAATGTAAATTGGTACAGCCAGTATGGAGAATAGTATGGAAATTCCTTAAAAAAACTAGAAACAGAGGTACCATAGACCATATGACGCAGCAATCCTAATCCTGCACATACAACTGGAGAAAAACATGGTTCAAAAGGACACGTGCACCCCAATATTCATTGCAATGCAGTTTACAATAGCCAAGACATGGAAGCAACTTAAATGTCCATCAACAGATGAATAGATAAAGAAGATATGGGGTTTGTACAAAACAGAAACAGACTCACAAACCTAGAGAATGAACTTGTACTTACCATGGAGTAAGTCTGAAGAGTGAGGCACAGATTGGGAGTTTAGGATTGACAAGTATACAATGTGATATTTAAAACCATAATCAGCAAGGACCTACTGTAGAGCACAGGGAACTCTCTCCAGTATTTTGTAACAACCTAAAGGAGAAAAGAATTTAAAAATGAATAAATATGTGTATATGTATAACTGAGTCACTTTCCTGTACACCTGAACTAACACAACATTGTTAATCAACTATAAGTCAATATAAAATTTAAGAATTATTTAAATAAATAAATAGGCTTTATTTTATTTTTTATTTTTTTAATTTGACTTTACAATACTCTATTGGCTTTGCCATACATCGACATGAATCCACCACAGGTGTACACAAGCTCCCAATCCTGAATCCCCCTCCCACCTCCCACCCCACAACGTCTCTCTGGATCATCCCCGTACACCAGCCCCAAGCATCCTGCATCCTGTATCAAACATAGACTGATGATTCATTTCTTACATAATAGTATATATGCTTCAGTGTCATTCTCCCAGATCATCCCGCCCTCTCCTACTCCCTCTGAGGCCAAAAGTCCATTCTCTATGTCTGTGTCCTTTTGTTG
>SJYV01031116.1:178029-208406 GCA_006410875.1 Neotragus pygmaeus | reverse complement strand
AAAAAAAAAGAACAGACTTTTAAACTCTGTGGCAGAAAGCAAAGGTAGGATGATTTGAGAAAATGGCATTGAAACATGTATATTGCCATATTTAAAATAAATATCCATTGAACAATGCATGAAGCAGGGCACTAAAAGCAGGTGCTCTGGGACAACCCAGAGGAATGGGGGGCGGGGGGGCAAGGACGTGGGAGGGGGGGTTCAGAATGGGGGAACACATGTATACCTGTGACCAATTCATGTTGATGTATGGCAAAAACCATCACAATATTGTAAAGTAATTATTCTCCAATAAAAATAAATTAATTACTTTAAAATATCACAACGAGATATCACTTCAGGCCTGTTAGCAAGGTTATTACCAAAAAAGACAAGAAAAAAGTGTTGATAAGGATATGGATAAAAGGAACCCTCATGCACTGTTGGTGGGAATGTAAATTGGTACAGCCACTGTGGAAAACAGTATGGAGATTCCTCAAAAAATTAAGAAGAGTACTATCATATGATCCAGCTATTCCACTTCTGGGTGTTTGTCCAAAGAATATGAAAACACTAACTTGAAAAGATATATGCACCCCTATGTTCATTGTAGCATTATTTACAATAGCCAAGATATAGAAAGAACCTATGTGACTACGAGTGTATGAAAGGAGAAGACTGGCATATATATAACAGAACATGCCCAATAAAAAAGATGAAATCTTGCCATTTATGACAATATGTATGGTCCTTGAGGGTATTAAGCCAAGTGAAATAAGTCAGAGAAAGAAAAACGCCATATTATTTCACTCATATGTGTGATATAAGAAACAAACAAACAAAAAATAAGTTTTAAAAAAAATCAACCAAGAACAAGTGTGTAGATAAAGAGAATAGAGTAGTGGCTACCAGAAGTGAAGGGGCAAGGATGGAGGGCAAAATGGGTAAAAGAGATCAACTGTGGTGATGGATGGAGATTAGAACTGTGGTGGTGACATGCTGTAGTTTACATAGAAGTGTAAATATAATATATATATGAAACATATAATGGTATAAACCAATGTTACCTCATTGGCTTATACCATTACATAAGTTTATAAAAATTAAATTACAAACTAAACAATCAAACATACAAAAACCAACGTCTGCATCTGCAGCAGTATTCCAGTAGCGCACTTAGTGGATGGTGTGTCAGGAAGTTCTTGGTAGCTAAATTATAACACCAACAATGACAAAATACCCTCTAATAGTTAAATTTTTCATATATAATTTCAAACAGAAGAGGAAAAGGGAGGCTAGGTTTCTCCCGGCAATATACATGCTACTTATGAATTGTATTATACACAAAAATACATATGCTTTAACAACATCCTCAGTAATTTTCTGAGTCTTACTGAGATGAAAGTGCTTTGAGAACTTGACAAAGCAAGAAGGGAGTTTGGCAAGAAAAGTTAACAGAAGTCACATCTCAGTGGGAGTCAAAATAATACAATTTACATGATTCTGGGAAACAGGGTTTCTAAGCAGCCACCAATAACACTACATACATTAGTCAGCTTGCCAGCCCCCTGGTGAACTATCAGTTTGTGGATGAAAGAAAACACTGCCTCAAAGTAACTTGAAATTGCTGTGTGGGCAGGGAGATGAATGATCACCACAGATTTCTACCCCCATGCCTTTTAATGGGGCTTTATAAAATGTAGGCCCATGTACAAACATGCCTTATTTAAAAATTTCCCAGCCACAGAGAGGTTTTATAATCATGGAATCATGATCTTATTTGCCTTCCCTGTCTCACCTATCTGTTGATCAAATTGATCAGTTCACCAAAAGGTTTAAGTGTATCAGGGGAGAGCACAGGGATGAGCAAAGGTGTTAAGATCTCATTTTATGACATTCAAGTGGAAGGAGCTGGGTATGATCTGAGAAGTGGGTCTGAGGGTCCACTGAAGCAGTTCTGTCTATCTGAGGGTGCTCGTCTGATTGCCCTTCATTCAGTCTGATTTCTTCAAGTACCTAATATGTGGCAGGCAACTAACAGTGTGCCTAGGATAGAGCAGTGAATGAGGTGAACAGGGTCTCTTGTCTTGTAGATCTTCTGGTCTTATAGTAAGACAGAATGGGAATGTGGTCCACTGAGTGTTCCCACAGCAGAAACACAGGTTTTATAGCTGCTAACTTAGACGCTAAGGGGCATTTGAAAAGGAAAAAACCTGAACTTGGAACCAGTAGGATAAGTAAGCAATAGAGTGGTGAGGGTATAGTGGAGGGGAGCACAGAGGAGAGAATATTTCAGAAAGACGAAACTGCTTGCGCAAAAGCCAAGAGTTGGAAAAGCATGGTGCATTCAGAGAAATGAAAGAATGTCAGTGTAATTGGAGGATGTATTGTCCGAGTTTCTAAGGAGAGGCAGGAGAGGAAAGAGATAGTATCTGGAGATGTTGTCAAGATAAGCAAGGTCCACGTATAAAGAGCCTTATTTAGCTTATTAATAAAATTTGACATTTTCAATGAGATGCACCACAGGATTTTAGCAGAGAAATGACATAATTCCTCAGAAGGTAGCATAGTTCAGTGATTGTGCCCACAGACCCTAGAAGCTGACTTTTAGGTTTCAGCTCCCACCTCTGACACTTAACTGTATGCTCTGGTTATTTAACCTATGTCACACAACAATCACGATATAACTTTTAGGGGGGAAAAAAACCCACTTTTTATTATTGTCTGGATCAAAACAGAGCTTAGTTCCTTTCACACTTTTTAAGTTCTAAACACTGGATTTATTCTAAAACCTTGCTTCTATTCTTCTTTTGAAGCCAAGAGTTCTGCGCCATGACTCACAGTACTTTCCTGAGAAGCCAATAGACATGACCTTACAAGCATTTCCAAGTAGAGTTCTCTGAGTCAGGGATCTCTGACAAGGTACAGTCTTCATCCACATTAGGAGAAACAGGGTTTCCAAAGTTTGTGCAGTCAAAAGCTTCCAGGCTTAGACAGTTAATAAATCCTCTCCTCCTTCAACTCATGGGTATTCAGCATTCTTTCAAATTTAAAAATGCCCTCTAATAGCAGCTATGAGGAATTCTTGCCCCAAAACAGAACCTGAAACATATCAAAACTCAAGGTCTAACTACCTAATTATAGCAAATTCAGAGGACAAAGTAATATTTTGTAAGACATCATGACAATCTAATCATCAAGTCTTGAATGCAAGAAAGTCTATAGAACTAATGATATCATCACCAAATAAATTTTTAAGAACAAAAAACAGGGAGGGATCTATGGCTTAAAATAACCTTAAAGGTCATACAAACTAATTCAATGTGTAGCCTTTACTTGGACTCATTTAAACAAACCAACTGCTGAAAAAAAAAAGGACAATTTGGAAAATTTGAACACTGAATACATATTTGATGATATTAAGAAATTATCATCAAGGGGTGTGAGAATGAGATTGTTGCTGTATTTTTAAGACTTTTTATATTTTAGAGATAATGGATCACTTAAAAATCAAATGATAGCATTCAAAAGCAATATCTTGCCTAGAGAACCTTGCAAACTGAAGAGGATTATTAAGCCTTTCAAAACAATAGTGATAGTAATAGAACTGCAGTAGTCTGAAGATGTGGGAATGAATTGGGCATAGTCAACAACTGGACCACCATAACATGGAAGTTTGTCCAAAATACAGAATGTCAAGTCCCATCCCAGATATGCTGCATCAGAATCTGCATTTTAATAACCTTCCATTGTGACAGATAAACACATTAAACTTTGAGGCTCAGTGATGTAAAGGTCAGGGAGTTTTCCATAGGATGCTTGTAAACTAAAGCCACAGTTGGGAAAGAAAAGAAGGGGGAAAAAGAAGGTTCTAATGGGCTTCCCTGGTGGCTCAGATGGTTAAGAATCAAAATGAAATGCAGGAGACCAGGGTTTGATTACTGGGTAGGGAAGATCCTCTGGAAACAGGAATGGCAACTTGCTCCAGTATTCTTGCCTGGAGAATCCCATGGACAGAGGATCCTGGTGGGCTACAGCCCATGGGGTTGCAAAGAGTCAGTCACAACTGAGCAACTTCACACATGTATAAGTTCAGTTCAGTCACTCAGTCATGTCCAACTCTTTGCAACCCCATGAATCGCAGTACACTAGGCCTTCCTGTCCATCACCAACTCCCGGATTTCACTCAAACTCATGTCCATCGAGTCAGTGATGCCATCTAGCCATCTCACCCTCTGTCATCCCGCCATCTCATCCTCTGTCATCCCCTTCTCCTCCTGCCCCCAATCCCTCAGAGCATCAAGGTCTTTTCCAATGAGTCAACTCTTCGCATGAGGTGGCCAAAGTATTGGAGTTTCAGCCTCAGCATCAGTACTTCCAGTGAACACCCAGGACTGGTCTCCTTTAGGATAGACTGGACAGATCTCCTTACAGTCCAAGGGAATCTCAAGAGTCTTCTACAGCACCACAATTCAAAAGCATCAATTCTTCAGTGCTCAGCTTTTTCACAGTCCAATCATAGCCTTGACTAGATGGACCTTTTGGTAAAGTAATATCACTGCTTTTGAATATACTGTCTAGGTTGATCATAACTTTCCTTCCAAGGAGTATTTTAATTTCATGGCTGCAATCACCATCTGCAGTGATTCTGGAGCCCCCCAAAATAAAGTCTGACACTGTTTCCACTGTTTCTGCATCTAATTCCAATGAAGTGATGGTACCAGATACCATGATCTTCGTTTTCCGAATGTTGAGCTTTAAGTCAACTTTTCACTCTCTCCTTTCACTTTCATCAAGAGACTTTATAGTTCCTCTTCACTTTCTGCCAGAAGGGTGGTGTCATCTGCATATCTGAAGTTATTGATAATTTCTCCTGGCAATCTTGATTCCTGCTTGTGCTTCTTCTAGCCCAGCGTTTCTCACGCTGGATAGAAGTTAAATAAGCAGAGTGACAATATACAGCCTTGACGTACTCCTTTCTCTATTTGGAACCAGTCTGTTGTTCCATGTCCAGTTCTAACTGTTGCTTCCTGGCCTGCATACAGGCTTCTCAAGAGGCAGGTCAGGTGGTCCAGTATTCCCATCTCTTTCAGAATTTTCCAGTTTATTGTGGTCCACACAGTCAAAGGCTTTGGCATACTCAATAAAACAGAAATAGATGTTTTTCTGGAACTCTCTTGCTTTTTCCATGATCCAGCAGATGTTGGCAATTTGATCTCTGGTTCCTCTGCCTTTTCCAAAAACAGGTTGAACATCTGGAAGTTCACGGTTCACATATTGCTGAGGCTAGCTTGGAGAACTTTGAGCATTACTTTACTAGCATGTGAGATGAGTGCAATTATGCGGTAGTTTGAGCATTATTTGGCATTGCCTTTCTTTGGAATTGGAATGAAAACTGACTTTTTTCCAGTCCTGTGGCCACTGCGGAGTTTTCAAATTTGCTGGCATATTGAGTGCAACATTTTCACCTCATTATCTTTGAGGATTTGAAATAGCTCAACTGGAATTCCATCACCTCCACTAGCTTTGTTTGTAGTGATGCTNGCACTTTCACAGCATCATCTTTCAGGATTTGAAATAGCTTGACTGGAATTTCATCACCTCCACTAGCTTTGTTCGTAATAATGCTTTCTAAGGCCCACTTGACTTCACATTCCAGGATGTCTGACTCTAAATGAGTCATCACACCATTGTGATTATTCCCATTCTGTCTTTTCCTCTATTTCTTTGCATTGGTCACTGAGGAAGGCTTTCTTATCTCTCCTTGCTATTCTTTGGAACTCTGCATTCTCATTAGTATATCATTCCTTTTCTCCTTTGCTTTTCACTTCTCTTCTTTTCACAGCTATTTGTAAGGCCTCCTCAGACAGCCATTTTGCTTTGTTGCATTTCTTTTTCATGGGGATGGTCTTCATCCCTGTCTCCTGTACAATGTCATGAACCTCCATCCATAGTTCATTAGGTACTCTGTCTATCAGATCTAGTCCTTAAATCTATTTCTCACTTACACAGTATAATCCTAAGGGATTTGATTTAGGTCATACCTGAATGGTCTAGTGGTTTTCCTTATTTTCTTCAATTCAAGTCTGAATTTGGTAATAAGGAGTTCATGATCTGGGCCACAGTCAGTTCCCAGTCTTGTTTTTGCTAACTGTATAATGCGTCTCCATCTTTGGCTGCAAGGAATATAATCAATCTGATTTTGGTGTTGACCATTTGGTGATGTCCATGTGTAGAGTCTTCTCTTGTGTTGTTGGAAGTGGGTGTTTTCTATGACCAGTGCATTCTCTTGGCAAAACTCTATTAGCCTTTATCTTGCTTCATTCTGTATTCCAAGGCCAAATCTGTCTGTTACTTCAGGTGTTTATTGACTTCCTAGTTTTTCATTCCAGTCCCCCATAATGGAAAGGACATCTTTTTTGGTTGTTAGTTCTAAAAGGTGTTGTAGGTCTTCATAGAACCATTCAACTTCAGCTTCTTCAGCTAGATTAAGCTGTGCAATTAACATAACAAATGCTATCTCATTTATTCATTCCATTTATATTTATCAGGCACATGTCATGTGCAGAGAATGATTTTATATGCTGAGGAGACTACAGGAAATAAAATAAAAATTTCCTACATCATGGAATTTAGTCTAATAGTGAGTAACTCACACATACTGCATGCTTAATTGGTATTAAGAACTGTTCTAAGTCCTTTATATGTATAGGTCACAAGAGAAAAAGAGGTTAGCAGCTGAAAATAATGTTCATAAATTATCAGGTTAAAACATGATATAAATATAGTTCAACCTAAACTTATAAGCAGAGTTGACTACCACTTGTATCTATCATACACTGTTCCTCTTTCCTTAAGCTCAGCATAGCAGCCCAGGACATCTTAACTTCCATAAATTGCATTTGTGATGTTCTATCCATTCCTATTACTCTTTCTTAGAATGCTACCACAGCACAGAAATAGAAGGAAGAGAACAGACACGGTTTGAGAATCTAATCTGAGCTAGGTACTTTATTTAAAACATTCTCAAAACAATGCCACATGGTATATATCTTTAACATTTCACTGAAAAATAAGTTACAACTCAGACTAATTAATTTGTCCAAAGACAAAAGGCTTCCAAGGATTAAGCCCCCCTACATTCAGAATCCACTGCTTCTCCAAATTAACATGTATCTGAAGCACCTGAAGGGTTTGTGGAACAGGCCCTTCCCCAGGGTTTCTGATTCTGTAGGCTTGGGCTAGGGCCTGAGAATCTGCATTTTAACAAGATTCTCAGGGATGGTGATGCTGCCACTCTCACAGTTTGAGGGCAACTGACTTAGTACATATTCAAAGTACTTTATGGAGTAAGTCTGCTTCCTCTGCCACGAAATGATCCTTCCAGTATTTCATAGTAGCTTTTTCACTGGTTAGCATGGGACTAATAGTTACAAATAGTTACATTTAGATATACTCCAAAATGCAGAATGACTCAAAGACAAGATGAAAGAAATATCAGAAGGGGATTTATTTCATGCACATGTGACAGTCCAAGGCAGGTGTACCTGATCAAGGAGATAGGTACAGCTCTTCTCCAAGTAGACACTAGGGATCCAGGCAAAAGAAGCCTCTGAAAATTTCAACATGTAGCTACCAAAATCATGACAGCCATCTCAATTTGGGTCATCCAGGAGGGAGAAAAAGCATGGAAAAACATGAGCAGGTTTCCGTATTGGGTCAGATCTGGAAGAGCAGGGGGCACGTGTTGCTTTTGCTAAAACACATGGTTGCATCCAGCCACATTGGAAATTTAACATGTATTGTAGCCTTGTGCTCAGGAAGAGAGAATGGACTTTGGTGAGCAGCTTTCAGTCATAGTCAGCCCAGAACTGAGATAGGTGTGAAGGTATGCACAGAAGGCTTTGCTGGGGAAGAGGTGTTTATGGTCAGACCTGAAAAAGAAAGCAGGTGTTTAATAGGCAAAGACTGAAGTGGGAGGAGCACAGGAGAAAAAGCCAAAGAGAGAAAAAGCAGGAATCATTTAAGGAACTAACAAAAGGCCAACAGGGCTGACACTTGGAGGGTGATGAGGAGGATGACTCCAAATGGGAGAGCTGTGGCAGGCAGAAGCATGGAGGCAGTGCTAAAAGTGGTTCATTTACCCAAGAAAATTTATTGTATTTCATGGTCCATGTTTCAGCTGGGTGCTGCAAATATAGAGGTATTAAAAACAAACATGGTCGCTGACCTCACAGAGATTATAGTTTCATGGAAAGGACTTTTAACAAACAATTATCTATACAATTAAGTACTGAAATTTATTTTAAGAAAAATAAATAGTATTATGAGAACAATAGTATTATGAGAACATTTTCATAGGGGGCTAACACAGTCTTAGCTTCAAGAAAAGCTACTGTGAGAAAGTGATCATAAGCTAAGAGATGAATGATTATATTTGGGGGTTCAAAGATGTCCTTGTCCCCATTTTATACATGAGGGGTGAAACAAAGACTTATGATTACATGGCTAGTTCATGACTCATCAGAGATTTGACCCAATATCTAACTCTAGGTCCTGTAGCATTACTATTATACCAGACCTATATAAGTTCTTGGGGAAGGCAATGACACCCCACTCCAATATTCTTGCCTGGAAAATCCGATGGACAAAGGAGTCTGGTAGGCTCCAGTCCATGGGGTCACTAAGAGTTGGGCATGATTGAGCGACTTCACTTTCACTTTTCACTTTCTTGCACTGGAGAAGGAAATGGCAACCCACTCCAATGTTCTTGCCTGGAGAATCCCAGGGACAGAGGAGCCNTAGGCTCCAGTCCATGGGGTCACTAAGAGTTGGGCATGATTGAGCGACTTCACTTTCACTTTTCACTTTCTTGCACTGGAGAAGGAAATGGCAACCCACTCCAATGTTCTTGCCTGGAGAATCCCAGGGACAGAGGAGCCTAGTGGGCTGCCGTCTATTGGATCGCACAGAGTCAGACATGACTGAAGTGACTTCAGCAGCAGCAGCAGCATATAAGTTCTATGGAAAAGAATAATGGAATACTGACTCTGTTCTAGAGAGCTCTGGCGATCATAAACACATATAAAAGAAACAAAAGGTCTTAAAATTATTTTTAAACTATTTTGTGTTTACAGATCAAAGTAATCAAGGTTGGCTCTTGGAAGAGATAGAACTTGGACTATGCTTCAGTAGACCAAGAGAGTGAGACTAGGAATGAATGCATTCTGGGAGCAGCAATCCCACTGTATAGATATTTAGGTACAACTCTTCAACCAGCTACTAATCCACTGAACGCTAATTTTATCCAGTTTGTATCCCTCCAGCTGGTTCATCAGCCTATCATGAGAATCTATCAAATCCCTTCTTAAAATGCAGATTAATGTCAGCACAGGTTTCAGTTTCCTATATACAAACCTGCTTCACTGTATTTCTGATGCTAAGGGAGTCTCACAGAAAACAAGAAAAATCAACCATTAACGTTAAGCTACTTAACAAAGATGTGTTCCTCCAGGGTTGACTGCTTGTCAAAAGTGTTATTAAAATTCTGCCTTGTCACAACTAGACAAGAGTGTGGCCCAGACAATACATATGGCTATAATGGTGCCCTGGCCTCCCATATGAGTTCTGTCACTACCAAACCACTCATCATTGGACTTACCACTACTCATCAAGATAGAGATGGGCTGAAGAAAAGAGATCAATCAATATATTTTATTTTTTCAGTCAGCTAACATTTACTGGTTGCCTACTTACTGCCAACAACTATAAGTACTGACGTTACAAAACAGAGTAAGTCAAGAGCTTCATATTCTAGCTAGAAGGGTACACACAAGACAAATGTTTACGATAAAATGTGAAAAATGCTAAATGAAGGCATAGAAAAGAATATAGTTAGTACCGTATTGGAGTTCAAACAAGCTTTCATATAGAAGATAACATTTGACCAGGCAGAAAGTGAAGAAGAATTAAAAAGCCTCTTGATGAAAGTGAAAGAGAAGAGTGAAAAAGTTGGCTTAAAGCTCAACATTCAGAAAACTAAGATCATGGCATCTGGTCCCATCACTTCATGGGAAATAGATGAGGAAACAGTGGAAACAGTGTCAGACTTTATTTTGGGGGGCTCCAAAATCAATGCAGATGTTGATTGCAGCAATGAAATTAAAAGACGCTTACACCTTGGAAGGAAAGTTATGACCAACCTAGATAACATATTCAAAAGCAGAGACATTACTTTGCCAACAAAGGTCCGTCTAGTCAAGGCTATGGTTTTTCCAGTGGTCGTGTATGGATATGAGAGTTGGACTGTGAAGAAAGCTGAGCACTGAAGAATTGATGCTTTTGAACTGTGATGTTGGAGAAGACTCTTGAGAGTCCCTTGGACTGCAAGGAGATCCAACCAGTCCATTCTAATGGAGATCAGTCCTGGATATTCATTGGAAGGACTGACGCTGAAGCTGAAACTCCAATATTTTGGCCACCTCATGCAAAGAGTTGACTCATTGGGAAAGATTCTGATGCTAAGAGGGATTGAGGGCAGGAGGAGAAGGGGACAACAGAGGATGAGAAGGCTGGATGGCATCACCAACTCGATAGACATGAGTTTGCGTGAACTCNGAAGACTCTTGAGAGTCCCTTGGACTGCAAGGAGATCCAACCAGTCCATTCTAATGGAGATCAGTCCTGGATATTCATTGGAAGGACTGACGCTGAAGCTGAAACTCCAATATTTTGGCCACCTCATGCAAAGAGTTGACTCATTGGGAAAGATTCTGATGCTAAGAGGGATTGAGGGCAGGAGGAGAAGGGGACAACAGAGGATGAGAAGGCTGGATGGCATCACCAACTCGATAGACATGAGTTTGCGTGAACTCTGGGAATTGGTGATGGACTGGCATGCTGCGATTCATGGGGTTGCAAAGAGTTGGACACGACTGAGCGACTGAACTGAGTTGAACTGAACTAGGTGAGAGTATAAATTCAAGAATGAATGGAGGGTTCATAGAAGGCTTTAAGGACATTCCAGGCAGAGTAAGCAATGAGCTAGGTGTATAATCCTTCACAGGGTTGCTCACATTCAGGAAACGATGAGAATACTGATGTGGCAGTAGAGGGTGGAGATGAGGTGAGGGGAACTTTTAGGAGATATGGTTAAGGAAGGCTGTGCTGATACTGTGTTAAATACCATGCCAAACTGTCTACATTCTCTCCTGAGAGCCATAGAGAAACATTAGAGATTTTTAAGGCAGAAATAATGAAGTCATTAACTTTTAAGGTCTTATTAAAGTCATATCAACTTTGAAAATAAGATTCTCATGTTTGTGACAATGCAAGTATAAGCAATACCTCATGAAACTGGTATAAAATAATGCAAGGACTTGACTTCCTACCATTTATTAGCTTGGTGACCTTAAGTAATTAATATCTTCTGTAAGACTCTTATGTATAAAATGAGTGTAACAATAGTTCACACCTGAACTGCCTGGAATTGAGTATGAATTCAGTAAATATTAGCTGTGCTGGTGATTTTTTAAATCTAGAACTATTATTCTAAGGATTCATGGGCACATACTATGTATCATTATTCTTAACAATAGCATGAATAACAACAATAATAAAGTATATATTCATATTTACTTATGCCTGGTAACATTTACTTCTTAAGTATTTCAATCTCATAATATCACTAAGGGATAAATATTACAATTGTTATTTTATAAAGTGAGGAAAATGAGGCTCAGAGATTCTAGATGACTTGCCCCAAGCAATAAAGCAAGTCTATAGTGAGGCCTGCAATGAACAAGCACTTGTTCCATTCCACCATATGGTTTCTTGGCTTAAATAATAATGACATACTATCCTGCAATGATCTAAGCCAGATATACTTTTGAGCCACAGTTTAGTAAGGTAACAAGAATACAGTGCCATGGGGGCTAAAGAATTGAGATTCTTCTTCTTACAGTTGTCACATGGACCTGTAAAGAGGCAAAGATTCTCTACTCTATGCATCTCTTCACACTTTATCCTATTCCCTATTCCCTCCCACCAGGCATTTTGTGCACCATTTTTCTATCTCCTCTTTCATGCAGCAAGCATAGAGCAAAGATCTGGCCTTTGGATCATGTTGTAATTTGAGTGAATTACCTCATGACTTCTATGAGAGAAAGATTGTCTAGTTCAGAGTCGGGGGTCAAAAAGAAGATCATGCTGGGAACCCCATGACTGAGTCTTATGATTTAAGTCCCTAAATCTTGAGGAACCTGAGGCTTTAGCTGCCTTTGAAAACTATTTCTTTGTTTACAGTCTAGCACTTATCACTACTGTCAAGACCTCTAAGTAAGAATTTCCAGAGCAAAAAAAAAAACAAAACAAAACAGTGAGTGGTGGGGGTAAGGCACGAATATTCCACTCCAAATGCATACAAATTAGCATCAGAGAAATGGGCCAAAACCCCAACCTTCTGTCTTCCAAGAGGTGCTCATTTATTAAGTGGCAGGGTGGTAGAATTGCAATGGATCCATACAGGATGGTGATTAAAAGCACTGGTCTGGAATCAGACAGAGATGATTTTGAGGTTTTATTTTTAACTGCGAAATGATCATTCAATTTTTTATTAAGTTTCAGAATTCTAATTTGCAAAGTGGAAGAAACAATACTTACTTTGCACGGTTGTTATAAAAATTCAATAAAATAAGGTATGTAAAGTGACAAGAATAGTGCCTGACATGCTGAAGATAATCAATAAATAGAAGCACTCTGTGCTACTTATTATATAATAATAATTTATCTTCTCTGAATACATTGATCAAATTTAAACAAAAAAATGGGCAAGTCTTCATTTCACAAGTCTCTGTGAAGACACGACATAATGGCTTGAAAGCATTGTTTATGAAAGATAAATATAACGTGACTTATCCATTGTTTTCCTTTTGAATTATTTATGAAGTGTTTGGTAATAGGCATTCAGATCAGTCAGAATAAAAGCTATGAGTTGATGTTTGCTGTACCATGCTTTTAAAAATTCAGTAGTTTCAGAAAACATTATTTCACAAATTGTATTCTCACTTAATGATTTAATCACTAAGGATACATGCTAACAATCAGTCTAAATAAGAGCCTGAAAGGAAAATATACTGCTTCTCACCACCCACCCAACAAGCTGTAACTTGGCTTTTGGGAATTAAATGGTCATTTAAAAAAAAAATCATCTGTAGCAATGGCTTAGGGAAAACAGGAAAAAAAAAAACATTTAATGAACTGAAAGCAGGAATCACAATAAGGACATAATACTCCTTCCAAGATGCCTAGGATATTCCTCGGGAGAAAATACTGCCAGGAGATAGTGTGCAGATTTATTTCAAATCTGACTTTTATCTATCTACCACTACCCCTATTATACAGAAGGTATAAATAAAAGCCTGAAAATATCAAGTAGTTTACTTAAGATCTTGCAACTAAAAATAGTGAAGAGAAAACTAAAAAAAGCCTTAACTATGCCCTATAATATACTGCTACTTCCTTCAGGCCTTTGTAGGGGTTGGCATTTATCATTGTTGTTATTTAGTCCCTTAGTCACATCCAACTCTCTGTGATTCCATGGACAGTAACATGCCAGGCTTCCCACAGCAACATACGGAGAGTTCCAGTTGCTTCATTTTTTTCCAATAATTAATTTTGTCAATCTTTTTCTTTTCAGTCATTCTAGTGTGTGGTGGTGATAACTTATCATGGTTTTAATTAGCATTTATCTAATAACTATAGGAGGCGTGGGTTGACAGCAGCCTGCTTTGGGGTCAGGGGCACTGACTACAACAGTCCTCGAGTCTGAGGCATGCTGTCATAAGTCATTTTGAAGGAGGTCACTATACTATAGATTGGCCTCACAGGGAGGGAACACAGCCCCACCCATCAGCACAAAAATTGCATTAAAGACTTACTGAGCATGGCCTTGCCCATCAGAACAAGACCCAACTCTCCTAAAGCCAGTCCCTCCCATCAGGAAGCTTCCACAAACCTCTTATCCTCATACATCAGAGGGAAGACAGAATGAAAACCACAATCACAGAAAACTAACCACACTAATCACACAGATCATGGCCTTGTCTAACTCAGTGAAACCATGAGCCATGCCATGTAGGGCTACCCAAGAAGGATGGGTCATGGTGGAGAGTTATGACAAAATGTGGTCCACTGGAAAAGAGAATGGCAAACCACTTTAGTATTCTTGCCTTGAGAACCTCATGAATAATATAAAATGGAAAAAAGATATGATAGAGAAAGATGAACTCCCCAGGTTGGTAGGTGCCCAGCATGCTACAGGAGAAGAGCAGAGAAATTGCTCCAGAAGGAATGAAGAGGCTGACCAAAGCAGAAACAACACCTTGTTGTGGATGTGTCTGGTGGTGAAAGTAAAGTTTGATGCTATAAAGGACAATATTGCATAGGAACCTGGAATATTAGGTCCATGAATCAAGGTAAATTGGAAACAGTCAAAAGAAAATGGCATTGACATTTTAGAAATCAGTGAACTAAAATGGACCAGAATGAGTGAATTTAATTCAGATGACACTATATATATNCCATCAACAGAGGAATGGATAAAGAAGATGTGGTACATATATGCAATGGAACGTTACTCAGCCATAAAAAGGAGCAAAACTGTGCAATCTACAGAGATGCAGTTGGACCTAGAGACTGTCATACAGAGTGAAGAAAGTCAAAAAGAGGAAAAAAAGTCATATAACTTTTATATGTGGAATCCAGAAAGTGATGTAGGTGAACTTATTTGCAAAGCAGAAGTATGCTGCTGCTGCTAAGTCGCTTCAGTCGTGTCCAACTCTGTGCAACCCCATAGATGGCAGCCCACCAGGCTCCCCCATCCCTGGGATTCTCTATGCAAGAATACTGGAGTGGGTTGTCATTTCCTTCTCCAATACATGAAAGTGAAAAGTCAAAGTGAAGTCACTCAGTCATGTCTGACCCTTCACGACCCCATGGACCACAGCCTACCAGGCTCCTCCATCCATAGGATTTTCCAGGCAAGAGTACTGGAGTGGGGTGTCATTGCCTTCTCTAAAGCAGAAGTATAGACACACACAAAAGAATGGACATATGGATACTAGTGGGAGGAGGAGGAGTGGGATGGACTGGGGGACTGAGATTGACATATATACACTACTATGTGTAACTATTATGTAACACTACATAGTCATAACTACTATGTATAACTACTGTGTAACACTATTATGGATAACTGAGGAGAACCTACTGTGTAGCCCAGGGAACTCTACTCAGCCCTCTGTGGTGACCTACATGGGAAGGAAATCCAAAATAGAAGGGATATATGTATACAAACAGCTTATTCACTTTGTTGTACAACAGAAACTAATACTGTAAAGTAACTATACTCCAATAAAAATTAATTTAAATAAATAAAAATAAATATTAGATGATTATTTATTTCTTCTTCAGTGAGTTTTAATAGATTGTACATTTTAAGGAATTTGTCCATATCATATAAGTTGGTGAACTTACTGGCATTGTTTTTAATAACATTCATTCTCTTACTAACCTTTTAATATCTCTAGATTATGTAGTATCATTAGCTCTCATTCATGGTACTGGGGATTTTTGTCTTGGCCCTTCTTTTTCTTACAAATCTGGCTAGGGAATTATTAATTTCATTCATCTTCTTGAAGAACTAGCTTTTGAGTTCATTGATTTCCTCTTTCGACTTTTTCTAGTTCACTGATTTCTGCTCTGATATTGATTAGTTTTGTCATCTACTTGATTTAAGTTTCATTTGCTCTTCCACTTTTAGTTTTTTTAAAAAATAAAAGCTGAGATTACTGATTTTAGTTCTTTGTTCTTTTTCTAATATAGACATTTAGTGCTATAAATTTCCCTATAAACCTTGCTTTAGTGGCATCCAGAAATTTTGATGTATTGTGTTTTGCTTCCTTTCCATTCAAGATATTTTCAAATTTTCCTTTTGACTACTCTTTTAATCCATAAAATATTTAGGAGAAGAGAATGACAGAGGATGAAATGGTTGGATGGCATCACCAATTCAATGGACATGAGTTTGAGCAAGCTCCGGGAGTTGGTGATGGACAAGGAAGTCTGGTGTGCACGAGTCCATGGGGTCGCAAAGAGTTGGACACGACTGATTGACTGAAATGACTGAGTTTAATTTCCAAATATTTGGAGAGTTTCAAGATACCTTTACATTACTGATTTCTAGCTTAATTCCACTATATAAGTCAGAGAACATAATTTGTATGACTTGATCATTTTTAAATGTATAGATACTTGCTTTATGCTGAGAATATGGTCTATACTGATAAGCGTTCCATGTACACTTTGAAAAGAATATGTATTTTGCTCTTTCATTAGGTAAAGTGTTCTATAAATGCTAATTGTGTCTAATTGTTTGACAATGTTGTACAGATCTTGTGTATAATTACTGATATTTTTGTATACTTGCCCCATTATTAAGAGAGTGGTATTAAAATACTTAAGTGTAGCTATAGATTTGTCTATGTCACTTCACAGTTCTGTCTGTTTTTGCTCCATTATTTGAATGTTTAGGATTGGTGCATAAACCTTTAGAATTGTTGGGTCCTCTTGATGAAATAACCCCTTTATTATTATGAAATAACATTCTTTGTCTCTGGTAATTTCTTTGCTTGAAAATATATTTTATCTTATATTAATATAGCAAGATAAAGATTCTTTTAGATAGTGTTATCATGGTATATTTTAATTATCATTTTACTTTTAACACATTTGGGTTTTCCTACTTAAAGTGAGTATTAGGTTGGCAGCAGAGATGTTTATCCAATCTGACAATCTCTACCTTAAAAATGTGACATGAGACCATTTACATTTAGCATTAATACTGATATGGTAGGTTTAAATCTACCTTAAATTAGCCTTTATAATTCCTCACTATATAACCTTCTACTTCACTATGTCTCAGAAAAATGCCTAATTTGGTAAAATAAGGAAATACTGAACCAGAGAATGGGAGCAAAAATAATCAGGAGCCATTCATACTTCAGTGAATTATTAGACATTATTATCTAGCCAGAAATTATCTGTTCTAATAATGTTCTTCTCTTACCATACATCCCATGATTTTTAAAAAGTAATAATGGCAATTTAGAGAAGTTGTCAGATATATTTCAGAAAATATCTTTATAGAAAAACTAAGAATTGGTATGAGGGAATGAATGTTATACATATAGGGGACCCCAAATAGCATACTGTTCTTGAAAAAAGGAAAAAAAGAGAACTGGAGAAAATCCTCTTTGACTGTCTCCACAGTGGAGCCATCCTCTTTAGGCAGAGTTCCAAAGATGTCTGTTCACTGCAACACACAGTGGAAAAGTGAGGGGTTCTGTGAATCATCCTGGCCACGGTGATAAAATGCAATACAATGAAGCAGCAGCTCTTGGAAGATACATTCTACTGACAACGAAGCCTATTTTCTATTAAGTGGATAATATATGCACAGAATGG
Organism: Neotragus pygmaeus; assembly: GCA_006410875.1. Taxonomy (NCBI): domain Eukaryota; kingdom Metazoa; phylum Chordata; class Mammalia; order Artiodactyla; family Bovidae; genus Neotragus; species Neotragus pygmaeus. The sequence continues at coordinate 190,904 of SJYV01031116.1, read as the reverse complement.
CATGNGGAAAAGTGAGGGGTTCTGTGAATCATCCTGGCCACGGTGATAAAATGCAATACAATGAAGCAGCAGCTCTTGGAAGATACATTCTACTGACAACGAAGCCTATTTTCTATTAAGTGGATAATATATGCACAGAATGGCATGGAAAATTAAGTCCTCTTGATATACAGTAACTTCCTTGACAGGTTGTGGTAAAATAGTGTATACAATCAGAACAGCATCAGTTAAAAACTACTTCTCCAAAGAAAACTTCCATTATAATGTCATTTCTCCCCAGAACACTTCATATAATCCCAAGTTACTAATGACTCTCATTGTTCTATAATATATAAATCCTCATTTAATATATCTCTAATCCCTATGTTGGTCCATGATGATTATGCAAGCAAGCTCAGTTGCTCAGTCATGTCTGACTCTTTGCGACCCCATGGACTGTAGCCCACCGGTAACCTCCTCTATCCATGGGATTTCCCAGGCAAGAATACTGGAATGGGTTGCCATTTCTTTCTCCATGAGATCTTACCAACTCAGGAACTGAACCCTTGTCTCCTGCATTGGCAGGCAGATTCTTTATCACTGAGCCACAAGGGAAATCCATGATGGTTATAAATCACTATTATTACAAGGAATATATAGAATTTACCAGACACAGAAATATCATCAGAGGTTAGGGGAGAGTGGTTTTAAACCCAGGAGCCACAATAACTCTGAGCACATTCTACTAATCACTGTGGTGATGAGAAGGAACAAGGCCCTACTCAACATCTCTGCTTCATTACTCCCAACAACTCTGTGTTTCACCTCGACTGCACTGCCAGCTAATCCCTAAATACCCTGTAGACATACTGTCTTGCTATTTTGCGTCTATAAGTATTATTCTCTTAATAAGGAGAACTTTTCCTATCTTTCCCATGGTGATCAAGGATGAAAGAGCAGATAAAACCAAGGAGGGTCTTGGAATGCAGGAATGGAAGAACCAGACCTTTACTGCCCTTCCCTCCCCCATGCTTTAACTATTAATGGAACAGTATAACCTGTCTCTTCTCCTACCTCATAGGGAGAAGGTATTTGCCCTAAGCTTCCCCCATCCAGTATACATGACTCTTCCAATCAGCAAATGATCCACAAGACCTCTATCCCACCTCTTGTACCCTGGGTATAAAAGTAGACTAAAGAGCCCTATTCAACATTGGTTCTCCCTTGAGCTGACAGCATCTAACAGACAGTTCTAACAGCATCTCCCACTCTAATATTGCCTCACATTCTGTCCATGTCTAGAAATTCTTTTCCAACCTGCGCCAGGACCATATTTTCCTTAATGATGCATCTCACAAGTTAGATCCTCTCTGATATTCCTGTGCTTCCCTCATTCCCATAGATGAATTCTCCTAAGCTGCTTGGCAATCTGCACCTATATCTCACAGAAACTTATATTGCAATTGCTTCCTTTGATAGCAAGTGCTTCCCTTTTAAAGCTTTCTTATTTAACACTTATTTATATCTACATCTTTCCACAAAGAACTTTAAGTGGCTTATAATAAAAAACACTGCAAGCAAATATGGAAATAGAAAACTAGGACCATAGAAAAGAAGTATATAAAATTGTCAAACATAAAGTTGCCCTTTATAGGCTTCAAATATTTCCTTGAACTTCTTGGAATTTTTCATGAAAAGATTCTCACCAGAAAGGATAAAAATATTGTTTCCCTTGGTTCTTCAAGGAAAACAAATTTATTCCCAGCAGAGAACCCTAAAGTAAAAAATTCATCATAGGTGATTGTATACAGAAGAGCCTAATCCATATGAAAGATAATATTCTCAACACGATAGTCCACAATAGCCCAAATGAATTGCAAATGATTGCCTTTTATTCCTATTTTCAGCATAACTAGTGCTCAAAATATTAAAATGTACCACAGTTTGGTGAATCTGAATAGCCTGGATCAAGATAAGCTAAGCAAGTAGTCTTCTCGTAATTTAATTAGCTACAAATATAAAATTACTATACAGTATGTATTTAAGACAAAGTTTCCTAAGTACTTTCTTTACATGGTCTCTTAATAAAAGAAGTCAGATCTCACTAGACTGCCATTGCTAACACTGATTGGGTATTCTAAAACATGGGAGGGGGAAGCGGAAAAATAACTTGAGAAACACTGCCTTAAACAAAATTCAACAGGTACCTTATCAGAAATTCTCCGAGAATTAAATTTACAAATATGGTTCACAAATCCCCAAGTGAAGATTACAGTTTATAGAAGTTCCCAAATTGAATATTAGGAAACTGAAGGTTAGGAGAAGAAACTTATGTTATGTTTTATATTGCAAGTGGACTTTAAAAAATCAGGGCTTTCTGGGATGATTTTATAGCCAACACTGATAATAGTACTTAACACACATTTCAGACAGTATTCTAGGTGCTTTTCATAGAACAACTTTCTTAATCTTCCCAACAACCTTGACATAGGTATTTCTATCTTTATTTACGTATAAGAAAACTGAGACATACAGAAATTAAGTAACTTGTTTGAGGTCACACAGCTGGAAAGCTGGGATTTGACTCTAGGCTATCTAGTTTCTAAGTCTATGCTCCTGATTAACACCTGTGCTACTTAAATCACTTCAGTCATGTCTGTTTTCAACCCTGTGAATCACCAGGCCCCTTTGTCCATGGGATTCTCCAGGCAGGAATACTGGAGTGGGTTGCCATGCCCTCCTCCAGGGGATCTTCCTGATTCAGGGATTGAACCCAGGTCTCTTATGGCTCCTGCATTAGGCAGATTCTTTACCACTAGCCCCACCTGGGAAGNTGTCCATGGGATTCTCCAGGCAGGAATACTGGAGTGGGTTGCCATGCCCTCCTCCAGGGGATCTTCCTGATTCAGGGATTGAACCCAGGTCTCTTATGGCTCCTGCATTAGGCAGATTCTTTACCACTAGCCCCACCTGGGAAGCCCAAGTAAGAAAAGCCCTGGAAAAAGTAATATCGTAACTAGGCTCTAAAGACTAAACAGTAAACAGATAATCCAAAGGGCAATATCCAATCAGTGAAGAAAGTTCATATGTGGTTCAGGTTGTCATGAACCAGAGAGACAGATCACAGGCATGACCCGAAACTAAGCAAAACACTAGCAATTATAGAAGCACATACCTGGGTCAGAATTCTATCCATGCACTCAGTAGCTGGAGGAAATTCTGTGGACCTCAGTTTCCTTATACATAAAATGATGATTACATGGTCTGCCTTGGAGATCTGCTTCATGAGGGGAAAATGTGTTTGAAGCATCTTGCACATTGTCTGTCAAAAACAGGTTCTGGCTGCTCTCACCTTCTGAGATGGCCCACATTCTGTCCTTGGAATGTGTTCCTCTCTAAATAAATCCACTTCTTATCTATCATGTTGCCTCTTACTTGAATTCTTTCTGTGACAAGACATCAGGAACCTGAGCTTCATCAAGTTGAGACCAGGTATGATCTCAGTTAAAAGACTGTGGGGGGACTTTTCTGATGGTCCAGTGGCTAAGACTCTATGTTCCCAATGTAGGGGTCCCAGGTTCAAGCCCTGGGAAGGAAATTAGATCCCACATGCTGCAACTAAAGATCCTGCATGCCTCAATTAAAAGAGATCTTGCATGTTGCAATGAAGATCAAGGATCTTAAGTGCCACAGCTAAGACCCGACTTGGCCAAATAAATAAACTAAAAAAAAAAAGAGAGAGAGAGAGAGACCAAGGGTTTGGACTTCTCTTGGTGACCCAGTGGTTAAGACTCCAAGCTTCCAGTGCAGGGAACATGGGTTCAATCTCTGGTTGGTGAACTAAGATCCCACATGCCACAGGCATGGCCAAAGAATAAAAATTAAATTTAAAAAAAGGCACAAATTAAAACATAGCATTACTGGTCAGTCCTCATGATCATGAGACAAGCATGCTTAACTCCATTTTGTAGATGAGTAAGGTGGAACTCAGTGATGTCAAGTCAAATAACTTATCCAAGCTTCCTACAGTGGTGAGCAGAAAAGATACATCCAACTCACATGACCTCAAATTCAGTGTTCTTAGCTCTGAATGACAGGAAAAGAGTGATGCTAAAGACTTTTTAATCCACTTGCTGTAATAATGAAGACAGAGAGTGTCAGTGAAGAATAAACTGAGCTTAAATATATACATATATATATATGTATATATATATATACACACACACATACATACACACACACACTAAGTTGCTCAGTTGTGTCTGACTCTTTGTGATCCTAAGGACCATAACCCACCAGACTCCTCTGTCTATGGAGTTCTCCAGGCAAGAAAAGTGGAATGGGTTCCCAGACCCTCCTCCAGAGGGTCTTCCTGATCCAGGGATCAAACCTACATCTCTTACGTCTCCCTCATTGGGAGGTGAGTTCTTTACCCAGTGCCACCTGGGAAGCCCCTGCGTGTTTGTGTGTGTATGTGTGTGTAAACATACACATACACTACAGAGACATGAGCAATCTCTTAGAGACTGAGAAATGCAAAAAGAGAGTGGTGCATGAGCAAGAGTGAAAAATCTAGAGCTGACAGAAATTTCATGGCAATGATGAATGATTTACAGAACCCCATCTGGGATCTCAGAGTGAATTCTGATGGGATGAAAAGATTTCCAGAACCTGATTTAGCCCTGGGTCTGTTTCTACACATGTGCGTACACACTGATGTTCAAGTTCAGAAATAATTCTTTCTATAAAATGATTGTAGTTTAATTCCAGGAGTTTGAAAAACCTTTACTACATAGAAATAAGTTGGAAGCAGCCAAATGACTCTTGCAAGAATTCATCACTTGGTTTAGACAACAGCATTGCTATGCTTTAGGGAAGAATCAAGGCCTTTTCTAATGGATCCAGGATTTCAAAAGTAGCTGATTTTCCCCTAACATCTATTCATGCAAGTGCCACAAAAGACTTTAATTCAGAAAGAAATGCTTTTGTATTAGCATTCAGTCAGAAAAGCAGCCACTTTCCCCTTAGCCAAACATTTCTAAACTGTCTTCCTGTTACCTTAGCTTCAGTCAGCTAACCACACACTAGAATGTGAAAATGTTACTGATGCATTCATTTCTTTAGGACTGAAGTATTTAGATGGAAATGGATGATACTTTGAAAAATCTCTAGAGTGTTTGGAATTCACCTCAAGAGTTCAACTGTGATGGTTATTCTGTGAAATTTCAGAGTCACATTCACAGAAGGACTGGTGGATATACAATTAACATGCATTAACTAGATAACCAATATTGAAAAGAAATCAAACAAATAAAATACATTAGAAGGTGATAAATTTCTATGATTCTCCTTTTTGGAGTTGTGAAGAAAGAGAAAAGCCTAGCTTCAAAAGTATATAAATCGGTTTTTGTTGATAGAGATTACATGACAGTTACAGAAGATTTAAAGAGCCTGAGTAATTAAATCATATTTATTCCTTCAATAATGTTACTCATAAAATAACCTGAGCTCTACTTACCTGCTTATAAAATAGGTGCTGAAGGAGGACAGTAGACTGGTTCTTCAATTCTAAAAGTAGATCATTCAATACTCAGTTCAGTTCAGTTGCTCAGTCGTGTCCAACTCTTTGTGACCCCATGAGTCACAGCACACCAGGTTTCCCTGTCTATCACCAACTCCAGGGGTTTACTCAAACTCATGTCCATTGAGTCAGTGATGCCATCCAGCCATCTCATCCTCTGTCGTCCCCTTCTCCTCCTGCCCACAATCCCTCCCAGCATCAGAGTCTTTTCCAATGAGTCAACTCTTCGCATGAGGTGGCCAAAGTCCTGGACTTTCAGCTTTAGCATCAGTCCAGTTATGACCAACCTAGATAGCATATTAAAAAGCAGAGACATTACTTTGCCAACAAAGGTCTGTCTAGTCAAGGCTATGGTTTTTCCAGTGGTCATGTATAGATGTGAGAGTTGGACTATGAAGAAAGCTGAGCGCCTAAGAATTGATGCTTTTGAACTGTGGTGTTGGAGAAGACTCTTGAGAGTCCCTTGGACTGCAAGGAGATCCAACCAGTCCATTCTAAAGGATATCAGTCCTGAGTGTTCACCATTCAGTACTAATGACAGACAAAAAAGAAGTTTTATCAAATTCAGTGTCTAGAGGAGCACACAAAATAAACCCTAGAAAGAAACATTCTATTTTACTTTGTCTTTAGCCAAATCTAATCACTATTATTTTTCTTCAAAAAAATAGTTTCCAGATGCAAAAGCATTTATAGGTACTCAGTTCACCAAAAAAAATAAAATAAAATAAACATGTCAATGACCATGGAATTCATTGAATTTTGCTAGATAAACCCATACATATCTTTTGTTTTGTATGGTCTTTTTGTCAGAAATAAATGCTACTAGCTATAATAAATTTTCCTCACCATTTTTATATGATTCCATCTGAGTCCTCCAAAAAAATTTTTAAGAAACCCATACATGTCAAAGAACATGAAAGCTGACTGTTAATATCAGAACAAATCAATCAATGTCTTTGATATAAATACCAATGATATCATCAATGCCACAAAATAGCTCTGCTAAAATGACATAGTCTTATATGAGTTTCTCAAGAGGGGGAATAGAAACAGTCTCCACAATATTAAGTGAAGAAAAGTAGAAATATGCACTCCAAATTTTTAATCGATGGTATGTCTTAACAAAATATGCCAGCTTCCTCCCTTTTCTGCTTGGAGACCCTTGTCTAAAATGGGAAGAGAAGGATGTACTGAGTTGTGCACAACATAATGTGAGGATCTTTCTAGGTACGCCTTAATATATATCTAAAGTGAAATTTCCCAAGGTCAGCTTTCTCCACCCACTCTTTCAGCAAAGATCCTCCCTCTCCACCAGACCCCAAGATGGCAGTTATCTCAAATTCCTCAAGACATATTTATAAAGAATTTTAAAAAGAGTGGGTATATATGTATATATCACTGATTCACTCTGCTGTATACCTGAAACTAACACATTGTAAATCTATTACACTCCAATAAAAATTAAAAAAAAAATAAGGTAAGCACAAAATAAATAAACATTTTTTTTTTAAAGAGAGATGGAGAGACAGTGAGCAATCCCAAAGTCCTTTCCAATATACATACAGTCCTCCTATGGGTAGTAGAGTTAAGATCATAGACTCAGGCTCAGGCTTCCAGTCATTGAATTCCTGCTTAGCCACTGTGACATTGGGTGGTAATTTACTTTTTTGAGCTTTATTTTTGTCATCTGCAGTATGTTAATAATAATAATAACTGCACAGAGTTGAAGTGAAAGTTAAATAAAGCAACCTAAGGACTAGTGTTTGATAAAATGTCTGGTGAATAACAAGAATATAAAATAAAGTTAATTACTGTTACTGATAACATTAGTATGGAAAAGCATTTCAACACCCTATTTCACAGGAAGCTATAGTATAAACAATGATTGTGATACCATTGTGAGGTAAATATTATAGTCAACCTCGTTTTATAGATGAGGATTCAGAGGCCCAGAGAAAGGTTTTAGCAAATTTTCAAAAATGAAAAATCTAATAGGTGACAGAGCAAGAAGCCAAACCTAGCTTTCTACTCTACAGCTCAAGCTTCAACCAGTACTTCATAATTCTTACTGTCAAAGCAAGTATAAATATACTTGAAATGAACAAAAATTATTACTGGTGTCTTTAATGGAAAAGTTTTCTCATTGCCTAATTTTATATGCTCTCTGTGCCTTTCATTGCCTTTGAGCTGTTTCATAATTCTATAAATTGTAGATAACTGATAACACAAATGATAATTGTCTATATATATGCAAATAGATTTTGACTGGTACAGATGCCTTGATTTTTCCTCCCCTCCTTCAGGAGTCATTTTGGGGTTTATTAAGCAAATTCATTAAGCATTCCAATTGTCTAAAAATATTCCTGCTCTTTGGATTCTCCATTGAATCAATTGTAACACCGTACTAGTTTATTCATCAATTAATGAATTTCAAAAAGTCATTCACATTCACATTCATTTTATATTTGTGGTAGACTCATGATTTGACTTTATTTCTCAGAAATTATCCTTTAACAATGAGAAGATCTCTAACAGCTCTGATACCCTCCTAGGAATAGAAGGGGAACTTCCTTGGGGAGTCTCTAGCCTGTGAATTTTGGTGGCAGAAAGATGATATGCTATATCAAATATTGAGCCTGAGTCTCAAAATGTGTAAATTGCTCTCTGTTAGTCATTTAGGAAATATATATTAACTCTTTAACATCCTAGGATGTTATGAAACAAATTTAGGCTTTTGTTTCATGGGTTCAGATTGAGAGCAGCAAGGGGACAAGACAAACTTATGAGGTCCCATTGATCTTATTTCTTAACCTCTCTCCTTTTCTCAACAGAAAACAGAATGGTCACTGCATCAACATTCTTCTTTGCCTTGGTGCTTAACTGAGCAACTGCACTGTGCTCCCACAGAGCTAACCCACAGCCAATCCTTTGAAGTAACTATGCTTTTTCTGAAGTCTAACAGCTTGGATACACAGGATAAATCACACATGACGGACTCGCTGCACCCTTGCAAATCCAGGATAGAAAATGTTGGGCTCTGAGAAGGCAGCACTTCTCCTTCAGTAGGAAGAGAAACCCCTCCCCTTCCTCCCACAGCTCTCCGTGCGTCATGTTGTCCATATTCCAGGAGGGGTGTGAAGCCCTTGTACTCATTTATAAGGTAGAGAAACAGATGGGACTGGCTTAATTTGTGAAGACAACTAGTTATCTTATAAGTACAGATGGAGTAAGTAGCACAATTATTACCGGAGAACTGAAGCTGGCAGATGGTTTGGTTAAAAAAAAAAATTTTTTTTTTAAAGGTTGACTGCCAGATTCACAGCAGGGACCAGCCTGCTCCCAGGGGCATAGAAAACCACGCAGATTTAAATCACCCTGCTTTTTGTCTAATAGCCTGCTCCTTTTCTAGGGCGGCAGAGGGAATAGATGAAGACAAGGGTCATCATGTTGTCAGAATAGCGCATCAATAGGCTTTCCAAAAGTGAAAGTGAAGAAAGGGAAAGGTTTGTCCACAGTACAGGTGGTGTGAGAAGTTGAATTTTTTTTTTTTAAGAATAAGAACTAAACTTTAAAGGGGCACAATAGTGCAAGATAAAGAAACTGTTCTATATTTTGTTCTGTTTGTTTGTTAGTCAAGTTCACTGTTTGCATTCAGACCTCTTTCTTTCTTGGCAGTCTCCCTAAGAAGATGGAATCTTACTGGCTGAATCCATCGGCACCGAGGGCTGAATCATTGATATCTCCAAGTTCAGTTCACTCAAAGTACCAAGTTAATTGGTCTAGCGAAGTAAAAAATTCATTTTAAAAAAGAGAGAGAAAGTCAGTCTGCGCAAACTCCAGATGGTTGATTAAGCAATCTGGGACCTGTAGTTAATTTTATCTTTTCCAGGGAAAGCATGCTTCATCCTACAGCAGCTCCTCTGTGGATTACGTCCATTAAGGGGAGGGTAGAGGAGGGTGTCCAAAAACCAATGAAACCCCGTGAGTTTATAATCCAGTGTACTTCTTCCTCTATATTGTAGGTGCTATTGCTTTCTTCAGTCTCTTGTCACAAACGGTTAGCTAAGCTCATTTTAGAGCCTGAAAGAATACTGCTGCCCGGTGGGCAGAAAGCCATGAAAACAAGAATTTATGATCTTGTTTCTGTGAGACTGCAATATAGAGGGTCTAACAGCAATGCTGGGGCTGAGACTTGATAGAGATATCATAGAGTGATTGACAAAGATGTTTTCTATGTCTCAAAGCCTTTCACTCTTGTCTTTGTTTGTTTCATCTTATACTCATTTAGAGTAAGCATTTTAAAAATTACTGATTGAAAAATGATGTCCTTTCTTCAAACCTCTATAAATTGATTTAGCTATTCATTTAACAAGGGTTTATCAAATCATCTCCCAGTGACAACGCCCCTACTATGACAGAAATACAGGCATATTCAATCCTCTCAAACTCTGCCACTGCTTTATCAAATAAATTTGTATAATATTCAAACTCTAGGAGACAGTGAAGGACAGGGAATCCTAGTGGGTCCATGAGGTTGCAAAGAGTCAGACACAATTTAGTGACTGAACAACAACTAAATCCTTTGTTGTCATTTCAACAATCTTCACCAAGAGTAGATTCCATCTCAAGAAACCACTTTCTTTGCTCATTGATTAATAGAAGCAACTCCTCATCCATTAAAGTTTCATCATAAGACTGCAACAACTCAGTCAACACCTTTACGCTCCACTTCTAACTCACTTGCTATTTCTCCCACATCTTCGGTTACTTCATCCACTGAAGTCTTGAACTCTTCCCAAGTCCACCAACAGCTGCCCAGGGGAAGACCTCTCACCAGTGGGCAAGCACCCCAGCATCCTGCATCCAGCTTCTTTAGAATATGGCTCTGCCCACCAGTGGCCTGCCACCTGGCCCGGGATCCCTCAGGCCTCACAGATAGCTACTCTGGAATTCAGCCCTACCCAACAGTGAATTAGCAGCGACCACTTGAGTCAGCATGTGGCAGCCAATGAGATCAGGGCCAGCACTACCTACCAGCACACCTGTCTATCAGCCCCACCACAATAGAAGGGCCCATGCACCCTATATATGCACCCCTAACCAAAGAAGAAGGTGCTGCTGGGTCCCTCAGGGCATCTCCTACATAAAGACACATTGTCAAGATGAAGAAATGTAAAGAAGCTTCCTAATACACAGAAATAACTACAAAGAATTAGGCCAAATAAGTAGACAGAGGAATACACTCTAAATGAAGGACCAAGACAAAACCTCACAAAAATAAACTAAAGAAAGTGGCAATAAGCAATCCTATCTGATAATGAATGCAAGCTAATGATTATAAAGAAGCTCAATGAACTCAGGGGAAAAAATACATGAACTGTGTATTCTAACAAAGAGTTAAGTATCCATGTTGGATTGCTGAATTTTGTCAAAAATTTTTATCTGCATCTGAGATGATATGATTTTGATTTTTCAATACGTTAATGTGGTATATCAAATGGATTGATTTGTGAATACTGAAGCATCCTTGGATCACTGGGATAAACTCCATTTGATCATGGTATAGGGGATCCTTTCAATATATTATTTAATTCAGTTTTTGAAATTGTTAATATTTTGTTGAAAATTTTCATATATATGTTTATCAATTATATTGCCCTGTAATTTTTTTTTTCTGGTGTTTTTGTCTAGTTCTAGTATCAGGGTGATGCTTGCTTCACAAAATGAATTCATAAGCATTTTTTCCTCTTAAATTTTTTGGAATAGTTTGAAAAGTGTTAAATGGTAACTTTTCTTTAAGTATTTTATGGGGAAATTCCTTAATGGTTCAATGGTTAGGACTCTGCACTTCTACTACTCAGGTCTAAGGTTAAACCCCTGTTTAGGGAACTAGGATCCTGAATGCTCTGCCATGTAGCAAAAAAAAAAAAAAAAAAGATACAAAATGGTTTATAAAATTCATGTATGAAGTCATCTGATTCTTGACTTTTGTTTGTTTAGAGTTTTTGTAATTGATTCAGTTTAATAACTGGCAATATACAATCTCCCAAGACTGATCAGCAAGAAATACAAAATATAAATAAACAACTAACAGTAATTGGTCTAACAGATTAATTAATAATTAGTCTATTCATATTTTGTACTTCTCTCTGATCAGTCTTGGGATATTGTATAATTCAAGGAATTTTATCCACTTCTAGTTCCTCCATTTTATTGGCGCATAATTATCAAAAGTGAAGTGAAAGTGTGAAAGTGTTAGTAGCTCAATCATGTCCGATTCTTTGTAACTCCATGGATTGAAGCCTGCCAGGCTCTTCTGTCCATGGGATTCTCTAGACAAGAATACTGGAGTGAGCAGCCATTCTCTTCTCCAGGGGATCTTCCCTGGAGGCATCCAGGCATCAAAACTAGATCTCCTGCACTGCAGGCAGATTCTTTACCATCTGAGCCACTAGGGAAGCCCATACTTCTTTATAGCAGTGTTTTATGGACCTTTGTATTTCTGTGGAGTTGTAACTTCTTTCATTGATTTTATTTATTTGGGCCCTCTCTTGGTGTTTTGTTTTGTTTTGTTTTTTAATTTTTAAAACATTTTTATACATTGAGCCAACTTGTGCCATTTAATTAGAGCACTTAGTCCATTTACATTTAAAGTAATTATTGATATGTATGTATTTATTGCCATTTGCTAATTGTTTTCTGATTGCTTTTGTATTTTATTTTGTTCTATTCTTTTTCTTTTTCTCTTGTTCTTTTCCCTTGTGATTTGATGACTTTCTTTACTGTTACATTTATATTCCATTCTACTTTTGTGCATGAATCTTTAATAGTTTCTGAGTTGCATTACCATGAGGTTCATATATAACAACCTATATGAATATATGTGATTATTTTAAGTTGATGATCTCTTAAATAAATTTGAATACATTCTAACAAGCCTTTCATTTTTACTTCACCATCCCCTCATATTTAATGTTTTGCCATTATATTTTACATCTTTTGTATTGTGTAGCCTTTATCCACTCTTGGTGGATATAAATGATTTTAGTACTTTTGTCTTTTAACCTCGCTACCAATGTTACATGTCATTTGTCTGCTACTTTTACCCATGAGACTTTTTTCCTCTTATAATTCTCTTATTTTTAGTTGTGGTCTTTTCCATTTAAGAGAAGTCTCTTTAACAATTATTTTTAAAATGGTTTAGTGGCACTGAAATCTTGCACTTTTGCTTGTCTGTAAGATTATTTCTCCTTCATATCTGAATAATAGGCTTACTAGGTACAGTATTCTTGGTTATAGTTTTTTTTTTTTTTTT